>JANHFZ010010068.1:0-115916 GCA_027560215.1 Halcyon smyrnensis | reverse complement strand
GGAATAGACCTTTGAGATCATCAAGTCCAGCCTAAGACCTGACACCACACCACCTAGCTACAGCATGTCACTAAGATTGTCACAGACAGAAGTTGTGGACCTCCAAGTTACAATCACCTGAGTACACAACATAAATTCATTTAACTTTCTTGTCTCTCTTGTTGTGGTATGTTGTGAATAAATTACGAAACAAGGCTATTTTTAACATGTGATTTAGTTTTTCAAGTTCAGAATGCATCTGTAAAGAATTTAAGAAAGGGTATCAATATTACAGCCTAAGATTAGAACTCTGCTATCAATTTCTGGGGAGTCTGCCGTAAGTTAAGAGCAAAGCAAGAGGTTTAAGTTGTAGCACCCTATCAGCTAGATTTGAATGATTCTCCAAGTGTTTCAGCTGCATCACAGTTAGTTAAAGCCTTGATCATTGCTTCAGGTGAGATGATTCCTTTGAGTTCAGTTCCTAAAGCTGTTGTAAAGCACTGTACATCTCCAGAATCTCTTACTGAAGCTATTTTCATGGAGGTAAAATGGGTTTTGCTAATAGCAAACTGCAAAATTCTCCTCAGCTGGGTTATGCTGTATATAATTGCAACTGTATTCTTCCTTTCAGTTTTCCTGATGGCAGCAGAGACATACCTCATCACTATAATTAAATCATTACAAATATACATTGATTATTCTGAAACCTGTGGCCTGATATAAAATCCCAGCATTACTCTTCTTGAAATCACTACTTTGACTTATTACTATGACAATATTATACTCCAGTAAGATAGTAAACTATTCAGTATAGTACTCTCATGGGAATGAGGGAGGGAAAAGATCTAAAACCCAAAACTTGGTACTGTATCCTCTAGTATTGATTTTAGTAAAATGGTTTAGTGCTTTCTGTGAAGGGCTAAAATATTCTACTGCTTTGTTTTGGCTGTCAGAGGCAGACTTTTAATCTGTCTGAACTTCTAAGGGTCTTTAAACAGTTTGCGATCCAGCACTTTTACAAAAAAGTTCTTCTTTGGATTGACAGAAGCTGGGAGATGTAAAATGCAGGGATGTGAATAGTTGGCAATAAAATTAATAGTGTGGGCAAATTTGTAACGTGTATCACAGAATTGTATATCCAGGATTTCTGTGTTTCGTCTGAAGGTTTTGGCAGGCTCTTACTGTCTTAATATAAACTGGGCGAAACTTTTTCCTTTCTGATAATTATTGAAAAAATCAATTTTACTGCTTTTTATTTCCTTAATCTAGCCTTACTGACTTGCAACATTATTTTCAGTTTTCTTGGAAACAAGAGAAATTTCTTAACTTGAAAATTCATCTCCTACAAGAAAATGCTGAAAACCTTAGTTCTGGGCAATCCTGCAGAGACAGAGGATTAAGGTTGTTCTTGCTAAGCTTGTTCTATCTATTCAGAGTCTGACCCTCACTTCAGAAGGTGGTGATTTAGTAATTATATTGTGACGTATGTATTAGCATAACACCGCTCCATAACTTCATAGTCTCACCCACCAGTGACTCTGAGTTATCTCTAACAAAGCAGTCCATTAAAAATACTAGATTTGTCACTCATATTCATTTGCGTTTAAAGAAGTGTATCACGTAGAAAGGAAAAGATAGTGTACTAATTATCAAAGAGCCCACTGTACGGTGCAGTCGCCATGACCTATTAGTAGCTGCTTGCCAAGAGTGCTTCTGTTGAGCTGAACTTTCACAAGACTTCATTTTGTTCTTTTTCAGATTTGTGAAAACTCCTGTTACCTGCGGGTGGAGTTTAATAGAAGGATGCACTGGATCAACTGCTGGGAAACTGGTAATATGTGATGATGGAAGTGGGTAGATTTGTTAGTGCTACTCAATGTCATCCTGTCATCACATAGAGGAGGAAACAGGCTGGCTGGTAAGGAGGCACGGAGAAGCCAACGCTGTACTTTCGAGACCTCCGCTTGCCACAAGTGTAGCTTGACTCGCTGCTCCTCCTCCTCCTCCTCTCTGTCCTCTGCTGGAATTGGTCATCTGAGGAATTGCTTGGGGATATGAATTCCTTCTACTGTCCTGGCAATCAGAAAGGGTTGGCCATTTGATAAGCAAAGCCAGATGTGTTAGGATCACAGGAAGGATGTTGTCCACTAAAGCAGGTATCTTGGGATGTCCAGTCCTATGTAAATTTCAGAGAAGGACAGAGGTGTCCAAACAGGCAGCCAGTCTAGAAAACTCCAGGGATAAGAAGTCCACAATGGTTTGAGGCAGTATGCTCTCCACAGCGTTTGAGGGGGCCCTTATCACTCTCCTAGTAAGGAAGGTTTTCCTAATATCCAGCCTAAACATTGTAAGCCAAAACTTGTGGCTATTGTCCCTCCTTTTAACATCCGCCACTCCTACAAAGGATTTATCCTCTGCAGTTTCTGAGTTAAATATTTGGGGCCAGTCTGTGTTCTGTGCAGACATTTTTTTTTTATGGTTGTCGGTGGTTTAACCAACTTGTGATCAAGCCTATATATTCATTTTACTGTATCCGTTTTGATAATCTGGATTCGGTGAATTTTAGTAACAGCATTAAAGGTAATTCACTGAACCGTGTCTGGTCGTAATGCTGGCTTTGGTTTGCAGCAAAGGAGGAGTGCAGTGCTGGATTATAAAATGAGTATTTCAAACTATACATTTTGCAGATCAGTAGAGGATGACTGATCTTTTTTTATGACTCTAAACATGTTCATTTTTTTACTTGTAATATACAGTTCTATGGTGAGGGTTGGGTTTTTTTCTTTTTTTAAAAAAAGAAGTTAAATTCATTGCTAACCAGGTAATTGCACAAAAGTAGTATAATTATGTGCTTTTAAAGCTGTGCATTATTGTGCCTAAATGCTGGGACAAAGATTGCTTAAAATGCTCTTTATAAAGAAATAGGGTTATTCTGGCTTTAGCTGAGGGACAGGCAAAGATACACAAACACCATAAGATTTGAGTCTAATGCAGCAAAGCAGTTAAGTGTGACCTTAATTCTAACGATGAATTTAATTCATAGCAGTATCTACAAGATAGTTAAATTTAGTTTTTTGATCCAGAGTACTACTTTTTTTTTCCCCAGTACTTGATGCACTGTTTTTCAGTACTTTAAAAGCACTGTTCTAGTGTTAACTTTGAATTTCTGACCTTTTAACTCACAGATCTCATTATTTAGCATTCCGTTAATATCTCTAGTAGTAATACCAGTAATATAATGCTAACTTAAAATTGATCAATATTTGACAATTTTGGTACGTAGAGCTGCTTTTTTTTTTGAGTTAGGATATGGCTTCCTTAACCAGATCATTGACAATTGGTACTGCTCCACAGAACTGAAGATGGTGACATCTTTGTAGCTGACAATAAAAAGAGCAGGAACAAGAGTCATCAGAGAACTAAATGGCTATCTTAAAAGAACTGGAATTGATAAGACTTGAAGAATTATATTGACATTGTTCCTACATTAGTATGAATATTGAGAGAAGTTAATTTAATAGAGTGGAATTGCATCCATACAGCTGAATGCTACATCTTATCTCCAGACTTTCTGGAACTGTGGAACCTCATTCAGACAAACCTGTCGCTTTCATCCTTCAAAGGTAAATTAATTGAATGCCATATAAATAACATGGGAGTTACGGGAAGAAATAATAAACTTGTTTCTTTAGCATGGGGAGGGAAAGTTTTACTTCAGTTTCTTGTAGAAATGCAGTAAAAAATTTGTAAAACTTTGGAGAAAATATTTCATCTAAATGCACCACTACTCCCATCCCCATACGTGAACAAGCAAGCTGTTGGCTTTTGTTCTGAGTGGTCCTGAGGTACTGCAAACGTGCCCAGTGGTGATTTCAGTTCTCACTTTGCTAAAGGCACGTAGTTTCTGAAACGTAGAGAAATCCTTTCGGTTAAAGGGCACTATATATACATCTTGTATGCTTTAAAATACTTTTTCCCTGTCAATGAATGCACATATATTTTCAGACATCAAGCAGAGACTGTACTGGGAATTTTGCAGTACTGATGGGATATTGTCATTAGCATCACAGTGGTTATTGCATAATATGCATATTAAGGAAGAGAACTGAGACCAGAGGTGACCTCAGAGTGAAATTCCACTCAGTTCATTGCAGCTCTTTCTGGGAACAGGAGAGATCCCATTATTTTGATCTGTACTGTCATTTGCAATACAAGCATACCCTTTCGTGAACCTTCGTAAAGCTGTTTATACTTACAGATTAAGATTCACAGTCTCTTTTTTTTGCAGCCCATTTAGGGAGTATCTGCTGCATGGGCAGGTCTTTATGATTTTTATTGAACTATATGCATTTCCATTTCTTTTTTCCTTTGGCTAAACTAATCATGTGTTGATAGGAGCTCCTACTGCAGTAGAAGAAACAGCCATGCTCTTTGCAAAGTTCAGCCATAGAAGGATGAAGGGGAAAGGAATGATAAAAAAGGTTTTGCTAAATATTTTCTAATAATTTCTATGCTTTATGAAAATTTTGCACTTCTTGAAAACGAAAGAAATGTCAATATATTCATTTCAGTCTTTATGTTTGTAAAGAAAATGGTAAAGTCGGCTCAACAAATCTGTTTTCTTTCTCTTTTCCCCTTGAAAATACATTATTGTTTCACCTTAAATAAGATGTGTCTGTTCTCTTACAAAGATGCCTGAGGATATCTTCAGTTCCTTTTCTTTCCACGGCAGATAGGCACCTTCAAAAGTTATGAGAAAGTGCTTTAAACTCCTATTTTAAAAGAGACTTCAGCCATTGTGGAAATGTGTGCAGGTAGCTGCAAGATTCTGCTTCTTGAAAACCCTTCAGTATTGCTGCCAGACCTTGCAATACTGTATTTTTTTAGCAGAAATAAAGTAGTTGATCTGATCTGAAGATCTCAGTTTACCACAGGACCGCAGCTACAACAGCTATCCATCCTTCTGTTAACTCATCACTGAGGGGAGGTGCTTTTTGTAGAGTATCTTAATGCTGAAAGCATCTCCAAATTCAAGCGCTGGATTCACATCATTCCTCTGCCAGTGACCTTTTAATCCTGCTTATCCCGTCTGTCCAGACAATCCTCATTAGGCGGAGCTATGGCACAGAGGGAAGCATCCTGCCTTGATTTTTGCTGAGGTTATTCCATTTTATTTACAAAGAATTTGAGATTACCAGAGTTAGCTTGGCTTGTGTAACCAGTAAGAGCTGTCTTGGTAGTTAGTCCTTGTTTGAATGATTCCTTAGTTATTCACATAATGCCTACTTTATATAAAAATACATGAAGTTTTTGAATTTAGGTCTCTCTCAGGTAAAAACTTCATCATGAGGCAGGAGATGCATATGAAAGCAGCACCATCTAATTTGTGCAGATTATGCAGGTGGCATTGTGGAACTCAGGATTAGACCACCAGATTATCCTCTCCTTGAAGTGTTAATTTACATTATCTTCCTATGTATCGTTGATTCATGAATTCCCTGTTAGGCTGTGATATCTTTTGTGAAGATAAAAAAAGAATCCTGAGGTAGTCCTATACTAAACCTGAAGAGGAATGGCATGGGATTTACCATATTCCCTTCAAGTTCTTGGGAACAGCCCAGCCATTCTTTTGTGGTGGTTATTGGTGTTTTTTTCATCCCTGTAGCAGCCGTTACTCTAGCTCATGGTACTACATCTGTAGAGAGTCCCTTCTGCTTATGAACTGCGAGTAAAAACCTACAGTCCTGCACTGACAGTGCAAATTTTTAGGCTGGAATAGATAAAGCCAATTGTTTTATATCTAAACCTCTATATTTATTTCAACAAAATAAGCTTTTACAGTTTTAACCAGACAACTTCTCTTTAATTTGATTTAAGGTTTTATATTTCATTTGATAGGCACTGAAATTCATTGTGTTGTCTCCAAGTGGTACTACATTCTGGGCTGCCGTCGCCAACAGGGCACTCTTAATTTTATCTATCAGGAGTATGAGAAGAGAGAAAAACATTTAAAAAAACTGAGGAGGAATACTTTGCAGAGTTAAGGCTTCAACAAAACACAATTAGTTTTTTACTCTTGCTGCTCAGCCAACAATTTGCAACCTGGAGGAGTGACAAGTCAGTCACAGAATAGTGTGTCAACACATATCTTTTATTGTGGCATTATCCTGCTGATTTTACATTCTCAGAAGTGGACACGCTACTGAAACTTACCATTATATGAAAATTAGGATGATCTAATAACAGTAGTTTGATTCCAAGGATTTTCATGTAATTGGTTGGTTTTTTTTCTGTAAATCTTTATGCAGTGCCAAATTGGCAGTGCTCAGTTTTCACTTGTAGCATGTTTTGCTTGAGTGCCTTTATTTTTTTTCTGAACATAATGTGTTCTCAACACTTAATGTCTTAGCTTGTGGAATTAGAGGGCTCTCTAAACACAGGTAATACAGAGGCACATCCCTTCCCTCATGTTGACAAAATATATTATGTGCTATTTAGAAAACTTTCTCTGTTGGTTTTTTTTTTTAACTTTTATACAGACTAGTAACCAAATTAAAGAGAATTGACTTCCCAGATCTCTCTTTGAAGATCTATGAGAGTGTTTATACTGCTTCCAGTGGGCCAAGTCCCCTCCCCTAAAATTCACCTTGGGATGAGAATGGGGGGCCACTTTACGAGCTAAGAGGGAAGCTTGCCTTCTGAGGCTAATTGTGGCACCATTATGATGTCTCCAGAAGCACTGTCAGAGAAAAAATGTATTTTGATCATTGAAGGCATTGGGCCTTCAGGCAGCACTGACAGCAGTGACACTGTAGTCACTGCCACAGAAGATGGATGCAGTGAACTCAGGAGAGTGCTTAAGATTTAAAGCCAATGGTTGTAAGAATCTCACCAAGTGTGCTATTTTTTGTAGAATGCAGACCCAACAGACTATTTTTCATTTCCTTAAAGCAGGTGGGCTCTTTGCACAGACAGCACCAACAGTCAGAAACTCCCACATATTAATACCAGTTTACGCTCCAATTCTGTCTGTGATCATCACACAGGCTATTCACACTGCTCACGGCACTTAAATTCTCATGTCCTGAAAGGGGGCATGTCAGAAGGTTATTTAACGGAGCGAATTTTACAACTGAATCAATTGCCCCTGGAGCAACATATTGAGGGGACAACGTATTGAGAGATTATTGTGTCACACAGCAGCAGTGCATGTTTTAAGCTCATCAGCGATCCAGGCAGTGCCTGGGGGCCCCTGGTTCCCAAGACAGTGTTGAACACCCCTCCCCTTCCCTGTGAACTCCAGTTTCTCCCCAAGACTGGCACTGTCCAGTCAGGCTGTGCAGCAGTAGGGGAGGGCAGAGGCAGTGTGCTTGGAGACCATATGCAACTTTGGCTGGTGCCTGCTTTTCTGCCTGACAATATTGCCTCCGCTGTGAGGGATTAGCTTGCTCAGTCCTGTCAGGACTGCAAGGTTCTCAGGCCTGAAAAGCTACCCAAATGGAGTGTTCGGCCTTGCCTGGACTCAGGCTGTTGTTTTGTAATAACAGTTCTAAATTGAACTTCAGCAAACAGAATAAATGGTGCAGCTGATGCTGTAGTCTTTGAGTAGAAGAGGCCTTACAGTTTCTGCCTTAAGTATGTCAGCTAATGCATAACCTGAGGTCTGTGCCGTTGACACCTGGCACCTTTATTCCTATTTTGCCCAGTCTCTTCATCTCCTGTTCCCAGTCGTGTTGGCCCACACCTAGGAAAGGGTTCTCACTACTGAATAGGAGAGGCGTGGAAATTCAGGTGCCTTCTTCAGAGCATACCAAGATTATAAGAGAAGTCATGAGACTGTTACCTCTGTTCATTGTTTGCATTAGACTTAGTAACGATGACAGTCCTTTTTCCCTGTTCAGTTACTGGATTCTTAAAGCTGTCAGCTTGTCCTGGTTGGAAACAGAATTTCACTAAAACCCTCCTTGAAAGACTGCAATGAATGTTTCTAAGCCAACTTATTGTCATTAAACATTTACTAAGAAGAATCAGTTTAAAGCACTGTGAGTTGGCCACCACTTCATTTAATTAACATTGATTCTGAAAGCACAATATAAATTTTAGTGCTTTTTTTAATCACTCTTCCTTTATATTCCAGTTGCACTGATTCTAAGCTTATATGATTATAATCATCATGCTCAAAGTAAAAGGATTTTTCCCATGCCTTCCATTCTTTAAATTGTTTTTAGATTTCCCAAGGGGCACATATCGTGTAAGATTATGATGATAAAGATTTTCAGGCAATTATGTTTCTTTAGTTGGAAGCTGAAGTTAATGTTTTTGAAGGTGGCATTCCCAAGAGCCCTGGTAAAAAACAGAAGCCATGATGCCCCTCCTTTACATTGAAGTCGATCAACTGTCGAAAACAAGGCAGAAAGGCTAGCCTATCTCTGTGAACCACAAGTCAATTTTTCACTTAATATATCTGCTTTTGGTTGAGTAGAAGATGTCTATAACAGAACATTAACAAACACTGTAATTTGCTGGGGTCAGCCAGGTCTGTAGCTTTGTGACTCTGAGCCCTCTTAAATTATGCTATCAGCTTTCAAAACCTTATTAGGTTTAACCCATTTCGGCGCCACTGGCTTCTCGGAATCACCAATACACCTCTAATCAGAAAACCGCAGAGAAGCCAATCTGCTGCTATCAGAAACCTCAGTACAATTTTGTGTATTAATATTTCAGAAACCATGTAGGAACACATGCTCCCTGCTGAGCATTACAACCAGGCAAGCTACAGTAACAGCAGAGATTGATCGCCAGTAAACCTGGCCAAAGAAACGCACCGCTGTCTCTTGTCTGGCTGTGGATTTGGTAACCAAAGAAGGGAAAATGAAATGGGTTATTTGGCTTGCGATTAATAAATTCCCATAACTGTCAAGTGAGACAACAGGCAGACGTTTTGTATCTTATAGGAATAGAAAAATAACTAAAACAGCATCTAAGGGCTACAATTTTTTCACTATTACTCTATGGCTGATGTTACAGACCGATTGTTTTTCGATTTCTTCCCACTTCTAGTGAAAAGACACTCTTGCGGAGTTTCTCAAGTCCTTGTGGGACACCTGTGCACCCTCAGTGTGGATCAGCTGTTACCGGACTGGGCGTGCAAGCCTCGGGAAAGGGAAGAGGAGAACGGTTTTCCAGTGGTGAGGAACTAAGCGTATTGCTGTCATTCTATCCGTGAGCTCCCATTCAAACACAAGGCAAGTGTACCCAACACAACGCAGCAATGGGTCCCGGCGGGTCAAGGCCAGAGCCAGGCGGGGCCGGGCCCGAGGAGGGGCGGGCGCAGCCGCCTCCCATTTCCCTTGGCGAAGGGCGGCAGAGGCAGAGCTGAGGTGGCCTCTGGAGGAGCGGCCTTCGCCCTGGCCCTCAGCCGGGGAAGGGGCTTCCTGCCGCTCTGGGGGGTTGAGTCGCTGAGCCCCGGCGGGCGGGCACGGCGTCGGTGCCCACGTGCTGCTGGCCCCGCTTCACAGGGTGCAGCCGCTCACCGCACGGAGCAGACGGAGAGGCCGCCGGGCCCGGGCACGCAGGTAGAGCCTCGTCCCCCCGCCGCATTCCCCCTTTCTTTGTGCCACCGGCTGTGCGGGGACAAGGTGGTGGCGGTTGGGGTTGGGTTTTTTGTAGTTCTTGTCTTTCCTCCCTTTGGACCCGCTTTATGCTGCTGGAGGCAACTTGGGCGCGGGCGAGAGGAGCCGCCTCGGCCTCGGGCTTCGCGCCGCGCGGTGTGGCCGGGCCCGCTCCCCGGCCCCGCTGCTCCCGGCCCGGCCGCGCTGTTAGGCCGGCGGTGCGAGCCTGACAGCTCGCTTGGTTCAGAGTGAAACGAGAGCTGCAGTGTTTTTTGGGGTTTTTTGTTTGGTTGGTTGGTTAATTTGGTGTTTTGTTTGTTTTCTTGAGTTTGTTTGGGTCTTTTTTGTTTGTTTGTGGGTTTGTTGTTTTTTTTTACTTTGTGGTGATTTTGGTTTTTTATTTTCGGCACTCTTTTAGATCTGTAACTTTTTTCAGAGGCACTGTTCTCGCATCAGTAATTCCCTCTATGCTTTCATCTCCTGAGGACCCAAGTCTCAGGTATATTATAAAAAAACCCAAAACAAACCCCAATATAAAATACTTACAAAACCCCACACAATCTGTTTAAAATCAACGTTTTACTGACTTTGTGATACTTGGTGAGGTGTTTTTCTTGTGGAGCAGGTGCTTGAAATAGCCCATCAGCTTTAATTTGACCTGCCTGTAGCTCGATTGCAAATGGTCTCTCTGGAAGTTTCCAGAACAGGAAGTAAAGTTATAAACTATGGGTTACCAAAAAATTCTTCTATTATATCTGTACAGACACAATTCTTGAGTCTGTGTAAGGGTTGAGTGTTGAACAGTCTCTTGTTTCACCCGCTCCTTGCTCTAGATTGTAGAAGTTAACAATCATTTGGGTTGCTGTTATGAAATCAGCTTAAGGGACCTTTCAGGACTGGCTCATCTCTTCAGGCTTTATTGCTCTATCTTTTTTTTTTTTAATTCCCCCAGACTAGCACACAGAGTGTGCTTTTGTTCTTTGGGACTTCTGTAAATAAAGTATGAAAAGACAGTAATTGAGTTTTAGACAGAAGCGTACCTGTTGGGCTTAACAGGTTATGGAGACATACAGAAAAAGAAAGTTAGTAAAGCTGCTATTGTAAATACCATATAAATATAAGATATAAATATTGTAACTCTAAAGACTTAGAAGTTTATACCAAGAGTTGTCCTAACTCCGGGCAGTGCAAATGTGAGGTGTTACCAAAAGTTGATAATGCTTTTGAAGCCAACTAAGTTACACCTTTTTAATTTTCTTTTCCCTATACTGCTGTTAATGCTGTTTTAAGGGCATTGTCCTGCACATATTAGAAATAGATACGGTATTGGAAGAGCAAAGCTTAATGGTGCTTGGTACTTAAGAAAGTATCTGCTGGAGCAGGTGATGGTATACTTATCAAAGCATAGTGGCTGTTGGGTTTGTTTTTTGTTTTATTTGTTTGGTTTGGGTTTTTGTTTTTTTCTTGTTTGTTTGGAGCTTTTTTTTGTTTATGGTTTTTGTTGTTGTTTGTGGTGTTTTTATTTTTTTTATTTTTGGTACTTTTCTAGATCTAACTTTTTTCAGACACGGCGTTCTCGCCATCAGTAATTTGCTCTATGCTTTCATGTCCTGTTTTCTCACTGTCTTTGTGCCTAGGCAGCATGCTGTTCTCACTCTTTGAATTGGAGCTTTTTTACTTTGTATGACATTACTAATACTCGCAAGAGACAGGTTTGTGCTGTTCTAATAAGATTGCTGGAAAGTTGAGGTGTTCATGCAGGATGTGAGAGATGTCAGTTTCTCAGTCATATCTCTTATGAGTGTTCCTTAATATGTTTAAGCCAATGCTTAAAAGAGGAAAACAAGTGACCAGAACTATCAAGTCATCTCAACACACAAAACCCCCTTCTGAGCTACACTAAATTGATCCAGTTTGATCAGTGCATAATATTCTGGAGATTTTTAGACCCCTTTTACCTACTGATCAGTATTTTCATCAGGAAAGACATTTAATTTTATTTCTAGGAGGTAAACACTATCTTTGACCTTTCCCAGTCGTTTGATAGCTCATGGATGTTCTGTATGCTGTCAAACAACTCCTAAGTTTGTGTCCACCCATCGTTTGCATATCCTAGGATGACATCCAAGATGAGATCATTTGCAAACATATTCTTGCTGTCTAATTTCCTTTGTGATTTTCAGAGTGATTGACTGTTTTAATGAGCCTGGAAAATCACTAATGCAGGTCATTAAGAAAGACATGGGAAAAAAAATAGGGACATGGGACAGTAGGAGCCAATGTTGTGGCAGTCTGAGGAGACCACCAACATCACAGGCCAGAATATAGAGACAATAAGCTATATCATATCCTTCTCCTCTGAGCATAGGTGAAATGACTCTGAGCAAAACTAGGTTTGTCCATCTCTGCTCCAAGACTGAAGGATGCAAAGAGGGAATTTTTGCAAGCGTAGCATGCTTATACCAAGTTGGGTATTGTACGGCCCATGATTCAGTTGTTATATTATAATTCTTCCCCCTTTGAGAAAAGGCAGTTAAAAGAATTAAACTTGTCATGGTGTAGGGGCAGCCTGCTAGAGCTGTAACAGGCACTCTGTGTTAACCCTTTCCCTACCCAAAGGGGAAGAGAAAGGGATTAAGGGAGAGAGACTTATTGATTGGAAAAGGAAACTGGAACAGCTTCAATGGAAGTGATAATAATAATAAAATGGAATATGTACAAAACCAATGTTTAACACCCCCCTTGCCCCTTCTCAGTGGCAATTGCATCACTGTCACCACTGATGCTGTGGAGCAGGCACTGGGGAAGTCCCAGACTGGGCCCAGCAGCAGATGGGAGCTGTGTTCAGGAGGCAGATTCTGGTCCGAGATCCAGGCACACAGAGATCAGGATCGAAAGCAGAACAGGCACAGATGCTGGCCACTGAACAAAGAAAGAGGCTGGAAGAGCTTGACTTTTGTGATCCCTCAGCTTCATACCAAATATGATATATATCTCTTGTTGGTCAGTTCAGGGTCACCTGTCCTCTCCACTCCTTCCCACAGGTCCAGCCTTTTACTTTCTGCACCCTCCGGAATGGTACAGAAGGTCCAGCAGTGGCCTTGCTCTGCACACCAATCCTTGGTACTAAGTCTATACATCTGAGTGTTATCACTCCTAGAAGCAGCCACTGCCTGTGAGAACAGGCTGCTACCTTCAGACAGTGCAGTGAGTTAGAAGAACTGAGCTGAAAAGTAGAATTACTGAACAGGATTAGTTCTGTTCTCACTCAAACCAGGACAAAACTTTTTGCAAAGAATGTGGAAGATGAGCGCTCAGGATTTAATATTTGTTATGTGTTTATTGATCCATTAAGCACTTAGTTTTACAGTGGCTAAAGGAGGAAGCTTTCAGGCAGTAGTTTATAATGTCAGAATGCAAAAGTAATACAAAACTTCTCAGAAAGAGTGGTAGCACCAGAAAGAGAACTAACTGTGTCTGTCAGTAGGTAGCTTGACTTTCTTCCCATTTTGTCAGTTAAAAGAAAGAAGTTACAAGCACAGAAAAGAGCTTACCCCAGTAGGTCTGCTATTTTCAAGGTAACAACCTGTTATTTTTATATAAAACATATATATATGTATAACAACAAGTATTTTTGGGAAACAAAAATACTTGACAAAACCTAAGTTAGAAACGTTTGCTAGACAGAGAAACTAAGTAAGTTTTGGGAATACAGTGAGGAAGCTGAACCAAGGGAACCTACTTTAATTTTTAGGAATTTGGAGTTACTTCCCTTCTTGCTAATAGCACATTGTAAATGTAGAGTTGTATCTACTAGTGCCACCCTGATGAGGTGGAGAACTAAGGTTCTGTAAAGGAGAAGAGAAAGTTAATCTTCAATTCCCCGATTATTCTGCAGCTTTCTGAAGATAGCTATCTTAATGCCAATGAGGAGAAAGAGATAGAGCTGTCTTATTCTCTTGTGAAGATTTTTTAGTTTGTTTTTTTTTTGTTGTTGTTCTCCAGAATGATGGTGGGGCAGGGGCAGTGAACTACAGCTCCTCACTGAGCAAAGCTGAACCACCTTCTAATCTCCTATGCATAGATTCTTATGACAAGATTATGGAAATCCCCAGCTCATCCACTTGTCCAAGGCTGGATCATAGGAATTCTCAAGCACATGAGGAATATTACTAGCTATGATTATAGTCATGGGACTCATTGTTTTTTGTGCGAGTAATCCTAATACAAGCAAGTAAACAATTTTAAAATTCTTTTTACCCACCTAAGCCCCCACAGATCCCATTTTCTGTAGTGGGACTGTTGGCATGAATGTGGATTAAAAGATCAGAGAAATGATGAAATGTATGCAGTCTCTCATACGTGTTTTATAGACAAGGCTCTACATGTCAAATTAATATCTGTGGAGAAATCTATGTGTATTTCTGATCTGATCAGTGTGACTAAAATAATCTTTCCTATGGTGTAGGCTGAGCGGGGTGGGGAGGGCTCCAGGAAAGGTCTTCCACATAGAGCCTTCCTTTTGTGCAACTTAAAATAGATACAGTGAAGGAGAAAACGACTGAAATACAACTAAGATCAGTATACATGTGTACACTTGTTTACAGAAGTGTTGAGAAAAGACAATCTCCAGATTGGGGTGGGGTGGGGGTGTAGTGGGGTATAGATGTCACTGGTGCTTGTCTAACAGTAATTTCATGTTTTCATACTCAAAAATTATTGTCATTTGATACCAAGATAGAGAGTAAACCACTTCTTAAAGCATTCTCAAGGCAGAAATATTCATGCCATGTAAAAAAAATATATTTTTCTCAATTAAGGAAAACATTTGCATTGCTTTTTTCGTAGCCAAAGGAGCTGTGCGAGGAGAAATGCGGTTTTATAGAGCTTCCGTGAGGATTCAGGCAAAAACTTGTTTTGCTTAGTTAGAAACAGAGGCAAACATGCCTTTTGTTACAACACATAAGCATCTTCTGCCAGATGCTTTTGGATCTGGAGAGGTCAGCATATCTAGGTGGTGTGATCTGCCTTAGGTTTTCACTTTGCTCACGGTCTCCTCCAGGAGCCCTGCTTCACTTCTAACAGGGTTCTCTTGATCTGCTGCTTGCCTTCATCTTCCCAGAGCCACAGGCATTAATACTGTCCCTTCTGTCAAAGTTTCTAAGCCATGTTTTCAAATGCACATTTCAATTAATTGAGGATTTTTTCTTGCCCTCCACTTCCTGCAGATTTATTTTGACTCCGTTTGCTTCCCCAAACATCCTGGGAACTATACTGTTCACAAATGGCAGAGGTTTCTTTCCCTGCTGATTAGATAGCTCCTGCTGTCTCATTACCTTGCTTCCAGCAATGCAAAACTGATGAAAATCAATGAAGGTCTTGAACAACTTCACATAACATGGTTTTTCTGTCACCTTTCTGGAAGCCACATCTTACCTTTACAATTTCATAATCCATAGCCAGTTTGGAACAAGGCTGTATTTGACTGGCAGAAGGCAGAGTAACTGATGTCAGTGAACTAATGTTTTGCTGTGGCTTTGCGTAATGCTTCTATTACTTAAAACTTAAAAGCTCATGTGGTGGTTGTGGACTTCCTTCTGAGTTATTAGCCTCTCATGCACATTCTGCAAGCAGAATTGTAGTTGATAGGGGGAAAAAAAAAGGATATACCACAAAGCACTCCACATGTGCAGGCGGTACGGGTTCACACGTACAATGCTAATGAAATATGTGCTTTCTCACTGCACATCACTTGCCCAGTCTTTCTGCCAAGTGTCAGCATAAATAAGCACTTCTTGCAGAATTGCTTTAATTTCATCAATGTGACTGCAAGCTTTTGGGCCTCTCGCTGGCTTTTCTGCACCTTGTTCACACCTCTTTTCTAATCACAAGGCTGTAAAGTTAACCTTTGTTTAAAGACGTGTCTTGCCAACTGTTGTTCACAAATCATTCCTTATACCCTGTGTAGGGAAGTAAAAATCCTGGTGGAAGTGCATTTGCTGAGAAGCTTTAGAAATACTTGATTGTTGTCAACTGCACTTTGGAATTATTCTTATTTGGATGTCAAAATTGTATTGGTGTCTAGCTGTTGGGAGAGAGGTTGCGAGGTTAAACTTATCTGTAAACCTGCCTTTGTAGACTTATTAGAATTAAAAGAGCTGAAAAAGTAGTCAGGTGGTAGCCCAGAGTTTTTGATTTTTACAAACTAGAATACCTAATAACCTGGTAGTGCATTGCTGGGGTCTTGTTATTGGTGTCAACATGTGCATCAGCAGTCTCTGTATTTTTGGGGGGGTGGAAACCTTTATGCATACATAAAAATTAGTATGTATGCCCCCAATTTAATGTGTGTTACAAAAATAATGCATATGTAAACAGACCATCTGTTGCTTTTCATGGAGGTTAAAAAGATTGGTGGGTTGTAGCATTTCTTTCATTAAAGCCATTTCTGAATAAGGGAAGGTTTTTTCCTTCCTTTAAAAGAAAGCAATTGGTTTGATGCATTCAGAACGGCATGAGGACGTGATAGCATTTTTGTTTATATGAACAGGTTTAGTTACTGTTAAAAAATTACCTTTACATGGTCTGGAAGTCAGGAGTATTCCATACAGATCTGTAATTTCTGTTAATTTCTGTAAGAACAGGATATTTTTCTGTGGCCGATAAACAAAAACAATTTCAGGTAACAGAGAAGCATTGATTGCCCAGAATTGTTTTGGATGGTCATAAGTTTTCAGTTGGATGTGCTGCTTATGAGAACTTGAACCCTCACTGCTCTGCAAAATCAACAAAACAAAATCTTTACAGATGGCTTTGTTATTATGGATTCTCTTACTTGCTTAACTAGAGCAGGCCCCTGTTAATTATTATTTTAAAACTTCTTTTCTTTAAATGTTCTTACTCCAGACCAAGAGCTTGATGTCTTGTTGAGGCTTCTTGCGCATCATTGACTTCCATTCACATGAGAGGAAATGGAGTTGCATGCAATACTCCCAACGAAATTGCTCAGTATTATACAGTATTACCTTAAAAGATAATATAATGAAATCTAGTGTCCAGCCAAAGTCTGAATACCTGCTAATGGTATCCTGTCAGGGTGAGTCAGAAACTCAATACTGGACAGAGCAGTAAGTGTGGCTCATTTTCAACATTGCCAGCAGAAATAAGAGAACAAATGGGATGGCAGAGCACTGTGAGTTATCTGTGTAATTGGCACCACCTAAAGCTGACCTTTAGGTTTCCACATCATAATGTATATCATGGGTACCCAGCAAGAAGAGAAATAATGACATTGACAGGCTGGACTCATCACTGAAAAAAAAAACTGTAATCCATTTTACATTGACACATAACTCTCTGAGATTCTGGAAGCCATCCAAAATCCATTTTAGTATTTTCAGACAAATGGCTGACACTTTAATGATCAGCTATTTAAAGTCAACAATTTAAAACGGAGTGGTCTACTTGTTCCAAATGAAATTTAATGTTTGAAAAGGAGTTTAGTGTTCAGCTATATGTGCAGCATCTGAAAACATAATTGACCTCCTAGAAGGAACGTGTCTGCATACAGACCTGTTTGCATGCACACGTCAGGACATTAATAGTGTCATAAACGGTGATCAGTTTGAATGCAGTAAATGGATTTATTGTCCCTAGTTATGTGCAGGGTGACATGCGCATTCTCTTATTAAAGTTTTACTTTATTAAAGGCAGGCTGGTTACAAAATGTCCTGTCTGCTGTGACATACTGAAAGACACCCGGTGTGTATACACAAACCTCGTATCAGATCTCTCTTTTCTCATTAATAAACACTGTGGCAAAATTTTGCTCTAGGCATATTTTGATTTTTATTGCATATGTTTTTTAAAGTATGTTGCAAGTGCTGGTCTGTCGTGTTGTATCATTCTTTATTTCATAACGTAGTAATCACAAAGGATTGTTGTAGGAGAACTGCCTACTGAAAACCAGCGTCTTGGTCAATATGATTTCTCTCAATGCAAAGAAAGCATTAGCTGTGTTTCGTGTAGTTCCCAGCACTACACATAACTGAACCCGTGCTTTTGTTATGCTCCAGTGCTGATGTACCAAATAATACTTATGGCAGGATGAGGTATAGTTCACAGAATTTCACAGTGCTTTTAACAGGAATAAAACTAAAGCTTAAGAGATTTAATTGCAACGTTGGGTGTAGAGCACTCTGGATTATCTTTCTTGATCATTTGATTGAAAAAAACGTTTCCTACACATGCTTTCTCAATACAAGATCAGAATAATTACAGCTGAGTAAATGCCTCAAAAAACCCCTCTTGTGTTTACAGTGACTAAAACAATATGCTAAATTGCCCTGCCTGTGCTTACGCTTCCTCCGTGCTTGCCCCAGCTGTTTTAATGAATAGCTTAATACAAGAAATGTGTGCAGAAAAAGCTGCTTTCCCCAAGACTTTCTGGTAATTTTTTTTGAAGTTTACAGTCTCAAAAGACAGTAATTGCTCAAGAAATCATTATAATCATTATAAAAAGTTGCTTGGACCCGTTAGACTGTAGCGCACATAGTGAGTGTCCAGTCCTAATTAAAGATCCTTGGATACTCATGTGGATGATCTGTAAATATTACTGAAGTATGCTAGCCAAAACTGCCGCCACCCATTTGGACAGTACCAAATGGTGAGAAGGTGAACTGTTCCTTCACCTGCTTTCTCCCAGATGGTGCCAGATGTTGGCCTGGAGAAAAGCTACAACATGGGCCTGTGGTTGGTACCCCCTGGAGTGCTCACCAGCTCCAAGTGCTTTGAGCCGGCGGTTGAACCAGGGTCGTCCAGAAGTGCTTTCCAAAAGAGATGATTCTCTGAATTTGTCATGACCAGCTCTCACCCCCATAAAGTAAAATTGTATCAGTGAATTTGCTTAATTCTTGTGAATCTGCCTTTTTTTTCCCCTTGATTGCTGTCCCATTCGCTTATAAATTAATATTCCCGCTGAGCTGTTGTGCTGGTGGGACTCGCAGAGGCAGCTGAGCTGGGTTAGGCTTCTGGAAACCACTTGCTCAAACCACAATCATTAGCAGCCTTTTGTCTTCAGTTGGGGAACAGCACATTAGTTGTCTTAGTATTTGATGTACTTAATTTTCATCCTGTTGCTGCATGCTAAGGAGAGTAATCACATCCTTTTAACCGATGGCATTTAATTTAGTTGTCCAAGTCAGCATCTCGATTGCACCCTGGAGCTGATGGTGTATCAGGAGCCTTGCTCGTGTCTGTGCTGGAAACGGGGTGCTCAGACCTGGCAGTTTGAAGCTCCCACAAATACCTGGTGATTTTTTTACCATACTGTACTTTCTGGTGGTAGCTGAGCTGTCTGGAACTAAGAAGCTTTGCAAATGTATCTTTCCCAAAAGACTAAACCAGCTTATTAATTATTAATGAAATAAATAAAATCCCTATAGGTGAATATAAACAAGTGATGATAACTAAAACAAAAATAATGTTCCTTTATCATTTTTACAGTAGGTCCTGATGTTAAATACGTTTTTGTTTAGTTGGGGGTTTTTTTGCATGATGATATGCGGTCTGTTTAACTCTCAATACTAAAAGGACTATAGACTCATGGAAAAA
The DNA here is from genome assembly GCA_027560215.1 of Halcyon smyrnensis. Lineage (NCBI taxonomy): Eukaryota > Metazoa > Chordata > Aves > Coraciiformes > Alcedinidae > Halcyon > Halcyon smyrnensis. Next base: position 96,714 of record JANHFZ010010068.1, on the reverse strand, counting down.
AATATTCCCTATATTTCCGATAACTTCATATCGTCTTCAGTTATTTACACCTATTCACAGTGGATGCAAAACAGCGTTAGATTGTAATTATCTCCTTGTGTGAAGCAGTGCTAGTGTTTTATCATTTACACTTTGCCTGGGTGTAAATTACTTGGTCAGTCCCAGAACACACTCTCAGGAGTGCATTACATGAAGAAAATGAGAATGAGGTCAATGAAGGAGTAAAGTCTTGGTTAGTAATTTGAGTATCGGTGTCCTGCTTTTGTTGAAAACAGTGTGTGGGGTTTTTTCCACAGCCAGTGAGGAAAAAACTGAAAATGAGGGGCTTATTTCAACTACCTGAAAGGCATTATAAGGAAAGGACAAAACAAGTTCTTTGCCATTTCTTGGTTTGCCTCAGGTACAAGGTACAGATAGTTGGCTCTTGAGTTACGTCCCGGTAGTGCTTCTCAATTAATACTGCCTTGCTTGCTGCCCATGGAGCTACCCGACTGCTCTACTGTCAACACTATGGGAAGCAGTAGTGAATTCCTGTATGTCATAGGAGGTAATGTGTTAGTCTCACTGAATACATCAAGCAGATCATGGGCTGGAAAGCAAGATGGTGCTTAATTACTTAATTATCACCTTCTTTTTTTATTCACCCAGACCCTCTTACAGTTCCACAGTGCTAAAGGACTGCTTAGGGACAGACTGTACTAAGGGAAGTGCAGATGCTGTGTTATGTCAGTGCTGTAATTCCTGTTTTCTCACCTCATGTTGTAAGAAATAATCGTCTTTATTACCAGAAAGTACTTTTGGTCTTTGTTTTCATATCACATCATAGACTTTGATTTGAACAGCTCTGTTTTTTTAAAACAGGATCTTGGATAGTCAGCAGGTGTTGATGAAGGGACGCGCAGAATTCTCCAGTGTGTTTGATGGTGTGGCTTGGTCACGGGCGAACTTCGTTGCTGTTGCAAGCTCTCTGAATACACAAGAAGGATTTCAGTGTCACGGAGTTAAGCACTGCACCCATGAAGAATGTGAGTGGTGCTGCTGTTGGGAATGACACAGAGGGTGAGGGTATTTTAGACTTACTTCTGAAGAACTAGGTGCAGTTGAACAGGTTAGCAGTTGGGATGAAAGTGCTTGTGAGAGCCAAGATAGCAGATCCAGTGAATGAAAAGCTTTGGACCAGTCGAAGTTTGGATTAAAAGAACTATGAGGTTAATATTATTAGTTGAAATGGGTATCTGTGGGGTGGCATATGAAGAATTCCCTGAGGAAAACATCTCGCTGGGAGTAAAAGAACATAGGGTAGACAGATGGTAGGTTTGAAAAGGCAAACATCCTAAGGGCACAGTAGTGGTCTCTTTGGTGTTGAAAAGGAGAGCAAGATACTAAACATTCTTCAGATGTTTTATTCCCCTCTTTCCGTTCTAGTTTGAACTTGTTTTTATCTGATACATACTTAAATTTCAACAGGTAGAAAATCTAGAGGCCTGGGATTTGTAGTGAATCCCGTTTTGTTTTCACTGCACAGTTCTCTTTGAATACGTAAGATAGCTTAGGTCGCGCGTCAGTAGCCCAGCAGGTATTTGAGATGTTCTTCATAGTATACGCTTTTGTAGCTGTAGCATGCTCTTGATGGAAGAAGTATACTCTCTCCTAATTTATAGCTCTGCAGCTTTAAAATGCAGAAGTTTGCAGAAGTTACCACTTCATCCTTGTAAGTCTGGCATCTCAGTCAGTGTGAGATGTTGCATTGAGCAATAGGGAACGTGGTTTTTCAGTAGGTCTAGAAATGAGAGACTGTTTTCCTTGATCCCTGTACTGCAGTAATTCCAGCTTTTCCTTCAGCTGTCCCTTTTCAGCCAATAGTGTCAACTTGTCTTTGTGTCCTTCAATGAAGAGTATGTACTTTGCCTGTCTAATAGGTATATGCGTTTGTATACTTGTTGGTCATTCAGAAGACACAGATAACTATTGATGTCACACTTGCCTTTTCATATTGGAAACATGTAACATGGGTAATTTCCCTATATCGGTTTTTCAGACTCCTACAGATTTTTCACACAGCTCTTTGAACCTTCTTTTTTTTTTGATATATCTGTCCTTCTCTCAAACTGAATTAAAATTGGCCAGTACATCTTACCTTACTAAGGAAAATAAATCACAGAATGCATTTCCAAAAAAGCTTCGGGAAACTGGCCTTAAAACCATAACTAAGGCCAATCCTACAGCTCTATTTTAAAAGTGGTGGCAGAAAATCCAGAGGAGAAGTAGCATAGTTTCAGTGGAGGGGTTGGAGGAAATAAAAATTGCACATCTGCAGCTAAAGGTTTAAGTCAAACCTGAGACATGAAGCCATGTGAAGATGTGTGATGGATAAATGGAGTGTACACAAGAGTAGCAGATAAATATCTGGTTTTCCTGGTAGTAGATTGGTTGTGCTAGAGAAGCAGGTGATTCGGTTCTTTGAAACAAAATCTGATGTCATTTGTGTGAGCTTAAAACAAAAACATTTGATTCATTGTTGAAATCGTGAAGGCTAAAGCAGGATACTCAACAGCAAAAAAAGTCTTAGCTCTCCTTTCTCTGGGGCTTGTAATAACCAACTTTAGCAACAGAAGAGGCAAGAGGTTCAAGCATAAAAACATGCATAACCTACTATATCATAGGACAGAATCCCTTAAAATACTCTGAAGATTATATGTTATGGTAACAGCAGAAATGAGTGGAAAAGGAAACTTCTGACATTTTAAAAAGAACTTGAGAAGGTACTTCGAAAGCTATGTGTAGCTGGGGAAGTCTTATCAGTGCAGTTAAGATGGAGAGGTGGTAAAGAGGAGATAATACAGGAGGGAAGTATCTGTGCACTGACTAGGTAAGACATGGGGAAATGTTCTTCCATTCCTCAAAAATAACATTTCTTTATCCGTGTCTACTTAAACTATTGTGTGCAACAGAAATGCCTAGCCTAAAACAGTGTTTATTGCCCTGTCATTCTGCAGCTTGTTGGCCTAAATACCTCATGCACATGCCATAAACATAAAACTGTTTAGTTAATATTTCTTTGGCAAAAACCCAAAGTATTAATGAAATTTTAATTTGTTTTGGCAAGTTGTGCATTAAGAAATTATTTTTACTGGGGTGAAACGGATTAAATTTACATAGTCACTGGAAAACAGTGATAAATGGCATGCTATTTTCATAATATTTTATCTGCTTGAGTCTTCTATGTCTTGGTTAACTTTTATTATTTTTCCCTGGGAACAGTATTTTTTTTTTTTTCTCTACCACTTCACCACCAGGTTTGCTTTTTTCTTCTACCAAAATAATTGCCTCTTGTAGCTCCCAAGTTTTCCCGAACTGTAGGGATTTATACCTTTATAGAAATGCAGCTTGTTCAATGCCCAGCCAGTCTTAAAAACACCCTTGTCAGGAAACCTGAAGAATATTTTTGTGTGATTGTATTGTTGTCATCTGTTTACAGTAATTTACACTTGAATGACCTATTGATCTGTTTCAGCGGGACCATGAGGTATCTAAAATAATAGCTGCACGCCGTGGTCTGCGCTAGAAATTGCACATTCTGATGAGGAAACCTGTATCATGGGATACAGCAGACCTGTGAGATACTTAAGAGCATGCTAGATATTTCTGTCTTAGATCATCTTCGTCCTGAGTATCTAACTCATGATTTTGTACAATAGATGAGAACCAGTGATACTGGATGTGCTTCACATCGCTGCTAAACACATTTCACAGCACTACCTTGATTTATGTACTGTTTCCCCTTTTCTAGTTCAGAGACAATTAAAATATTTTGACTGCTTTAAGGATACACACTACTCTTTTTTTTTTCTTCAACAATACTGAGATACTTTGAAAGAAGAAAAGGAAAAAATGCACTTATTTAATGCCCACATAAACTGCATGCCTTATTAGATAAGTGAATTTTTACATTCTATATTCTTCAGCTTCTGCCACTGACAAAGTCAGTGCAGTCCCAAATACTACTTGAAAGGCAGTTTTTCACTGCTACTTGTGTCCCAGGAGAAGATGGCAACTGTATGAAAAGGAATAACATAGAGGGAAATATTATTCTGCTTCTGATCTGAATGTTCCTCATGTGCACATTACACATGAAATATGAAAGTGGAAACTGTTCAAGTATGTATCTATGTTGCACTTCCACAATGTGTTGCCTGGTTATTTTGTGATTAGATCTCCAAATCGGTAAAGCTGATGCTTATTCATTGGCTTTTTTATTTCTTAGCTAACGTTCAGGCCATAACAGTTTTTAAAATCAGAAAACATTTTACCAACAGGTCCCTAATTTATACAGTCTTGCACATAGTGATTCATTGACCATCAAGGCTTAGCCCTCTGTGCACTAATTAGAAGGAAAACAAACAAACAAACATCTCCAAAAACAAGTGAAAAGAAATTATGATGCTTTTGTCTGTTGATGTTTAGACATTAAAGAGTTTGAGGCAGAAAAACCCAGTAAGCTTTCTCCAGTTTCTTGATACTCAGAATGGCTGCCTTACTGCAGGTTCTGTTTATCCGTGCTCTGGAAGATGAGATCAGCAGGCCAGAATTTAGGTTTTTTCCCCTCTACACTTTGAGTTTTCTGTAACTTGGATAAAATCAATAGATGTTAAGTATTTCCTAAGCCACCTGGGAAAAGGGTGACTTTCTAGGATGCATCTCCTGTTGTCAACTTCCCTTATAGGGAGACAGATTTCTGTGAGAAAATGGTAACTAAAAACAAAGGTAAAATTACAGTTACCTAAAAGTAAGTCTTAGTTTAAATATAAACAACTATTTTTAACTGTTCATTTAATTAAGTTTTAAATACTATCAGTATAAGCATATAGAAACAAATTGTTCCATGCAATAGAAAAAATAATGTTCAAGGCCTCCTTTCCACTTGGCTTTCCCTTGGAACACACCATTTCTGGCACTCTGTTTCTGTGCCAGCCCATTAGTTTTATCGTGCAGGCAACAGCAACATTGGCTTCTGTGTGCAAGTAGCAGGGTAATGTGCGTGCCCTTACGCCTTTCTTCAGAGAGGGTGGAAGTTCCTTTGTATTTCACAGTAAATGGCATCAACTTCTGCAATAAATACTGTAATTGAGTTAACTTTGTGTTAACTTTGTGTTGCTAGGTATTGAAAATATTTATGAAATACAGATATTTTATGAACTTGATTTGTAATTGTATTGTAAACAAGACTTCTGAAATTCAGGTTTGCAGCAGTGGAAAAGCTGAGCATCTGTTCTGCTGGAAAGTGCATTTCCATACTGTAGTATTCACCTGTCTGAGTAAGGACTGATAAAAGTTTGAATATTAATGGTAGGATAAAGACTTAAACTTTCCAGAGAAAAATAAAGGCGTTTTAATTCTTAATAATCTTTAATTAGAACTATGAAAAAAATTAATTAATGCGGTACATGTCTAACTAAATACTAAGAAAACTAATATAATTCAAGCCATCACTATAATTTGCTGCATTTCTCGTTTGTGTTATGTAGTTAGTGACTTGGAAACCTGCTTTGATTTCTTTCTGAAGGCTTTGAAGTTTCGTTTGTTGCTTAAGGTAACTGTAAATGTTTAAAACTGCATGCTAGCAAATAAGCGAGTGGGAGTATAAGTTAGGGTTTTTATTATGAACATGTCGAAGTGAAGGTCCGTACAAATTGTTTATCTACTTTCAGAATTACAGTTGATACGTATTTTGCTTCTACATTGACTAACTAGCTTAAGATATCCCATGGAACTTGTGAGGAGAAAATGTAAGTGGAGATTTCGCTCAGAAGTGCTATAGGAAACCAAAGCTTTCTGTGCGTACACAGGGCAATGGAATTCTCTGAAGGATCAAGGAGCACATGGATTGAGTCAATTAATGAGCTTTCAAATGAGGGAATCATTCTTTGTACAGGTAAAGAAATAGCAGTATAAATAGACATAAAGTGGAAAATAGAGAATCTGGGGTAGGAGGAGAGGGGAAGGCGTATTGGTTGTTCCTCAGTGGGTAAATATAGAAAAGAACTTTCAAAAATGTGAACTTAGGCAACCGTGTTTATCAATAATTTAAAGGCAAGAATATTTTCTATATTTGCAGTGTGTTTTAGAAAGAAGTCTTGAAACAGATTTCAATTACAGAAGCACAGGCTTGAGACACTCAACTCAGCCCTGTAGTGACACCAGGAGGAAAAAGGAAATCTTTATCTTCTGAAAGGACTTTTCTCCAAGCTGGCATCTTGGCCATTAAAAGGCTTCATAATGACTTCATGATTAATGCATAGAATCAGTAACAGGAGCAAGCTGATGGCTTTCATGTCTGTTCCTACACATCTGCAGGGGTTTTTTTCTGTTAATCTTAACTAGTTTTTCATATTCATGTCCTGCTTAATTTTGCCCAAACTTTCAAAGCGTTTTAATAGCTTACCTTTAAGTTATTGGGAATAGCAATTACACCTTAAGTCTAGAAATACCTTTATATTGTGTGCAACACAGATCTACTCTCTGGTACCTATCTTCTCTATACTAGATACCCATTTGTGCAGTTTTTGCAGGAAAATTGAATGTATTTTATATGTTGAGCATGATCTTGCTTTATTTTCATCAGGGGAAACAGCTTACTCTTGGATTTAAAGTACTGTAATTAGCTATGACCACAAACCAATGTGAAAATCTTGAGTAGAGGAAGAACGGGGGTTTTGTTTTATACAGCAGGTTTTGACAAGTCCAATACGTTACTTCTTGCTGCAGACGTGTTGCCAAATGTGCTTCCTCCACTCTTAAGAAGTTAAATACGTCAAGTCTGTATGTTGATTTTTAAGTGACTTGGGGATTTTGAGAATTTTGAAGGATATAATGGTGCTCAGGTGACATTACTGTGTAATTTCCCAAGAAACAGGAGTAGCTTGACAGTATTTCTCTGGCTGTTTTTATCTTAATGCCAGGAGCAACAAAAATTCTCTGGATCCCACAGGAGGAAGTAAGGTTTCTTTTGGTTTTAAGTTGCTGGCAAAGGATCTCCTAGTACTTCAGTTAGAGAAGATTAAAACCCAGCACCAGCAGCTCACAGTGAAGGAGATGGAGAGTTAGGGAGGAGGAGATACTGGGCAGTTGCCTCTCTGTGCTGCAGTTGTGAGGGACCAGAAACCCTTTGTTGTGTTTTGCCTCCTCCCTTATCATCCCGAGATCTCTGTCCTTACCTTCTCCAGGATCCTGTGGCACTTGATAGCCACTGGTAACTGAGGCCTTCTGCGAGGAGCAAAAAGAGCTTTGGGGGAGAATTGAGAGCCCCGAGTCAAATAGGAGAATGCATAAATTAATGCATGTGATCCAGCGTGTGGATAACACGCTAAACAGGCAAATGTTTGGTCGTGTGCACCATCTAAAAATACATTTCTACTAAATGTCTTCTTTTTATAGTGATAGTTGTTTCAGGGCGTGCTCTCTAATGAGCTGCAGTGTGCTTGCCTGTTGTTTTGAAAGTCGTTTTTGCATGCTAGATTGTATTGATGTGAATCTCTGCTTTTGGTTGCCCCAATTTCAATATGAAATTTCTGTAAATGTTAAGACTGTTGAGGTTAAACGCTGCTTAGCTCCCACAGTGATACTGTATAGACACTTTTAGAAAGAAATGGCAGATCTTTTAAGATAGCTGTAACTGGCAATCATGATACTGCTGCCTTCCTTCATGTGCTTTATGAGGTGATGCAAAGGTATTTCCAGGTTCTGTGAAGGAGGTCTGAAGGATTCATAACAGTAATAGATTTATTTGAGCAGCGTGGTCAGTGGGCAACCAGATGTATATTTTGTTTTGTCAATGAGCTATTGATAACCTAAATTAAAATAATTGAATATCTGCCTGTCCTTCTCATGATAATTCCGTATCTTTTTTATTATCAAATAATCACTGGCTGTTTTTCTGTTCCAGCACTGTTTTGTCTGTCATTTAATACCTCACAAGTAGCTTCAAGTATGAAGCTCTTGGTTTGCAACCTCAAGATACATGTATATTAACAAAAAAAGCCAACATATACTTACTACTACTTTGACCCTAGTATAGTACGCTTCTTTTGGAACTGTATGTAAAGTCGAGTAATAGGATAAATAGCTAAATACACCTTTTCAGAATCGAAGTATTCCTTGTTGACTAATAAATTATTTTCATTTCTCCTGATTTCAAACAGTATAATTAGCATCTCTCTTTCTTTTTTGAGAGCAGCATCTCTCTGTAGCTGAGCCGAACAGTTCTTTTGAACTTTAAACCTGCGTCTGTGGCTTATCAGATTCCAAGCCAGCCTCACCTTCTGTTTTCCTTCACTCACTAATGACCTTCTTAAAAATAAATATGTAGGGCAAGTAGAATATAAACCAGTCTGCCTGCTCCTGTCGGCAGACTAGCTAAGTGCTGGGAGATGGGTCAGCTGGACCATCTGCATCAGATGAAAAAGCACAGTGAACAAAGGTAAATGTTGCGTGCATTTTGATGAACTGTCGGGCTCTGTCCCTGAGACGCGTCAGGTAAACATAGAACAAGAAAGGAACCGAGTGGAATGATGGAAAACGGGCCCGTGAGAGCCCTCTGGGCAGATGAGCAATTGTCCGACATCACCCTCTGAGACCTCCCGGAGAGGAGGGACCAGAGCCACAACACTGCTTTTTGGCCATCCTGGCCACTCTCTGCAGATGACTCAACAGAACTTAATGGTTCATGTTAACAAAGGTTGCTGACAAATCTATGATAATCAGCATGGAAACTTGACCTCTGTGTTTTGCCAAGTGGAGATCACAGACCAATTAAGCCAGTGTAGTCTTTGTACCTTACCTAGGCTGAAAGCCAGACTGAAAGGGGTCGTGGGAGTCAAAGATGCCAGATGGCAGAACAGCTGTTTAACATAAACTTCTCAGTCACCTTCCTCACTCCAGGCAGTTCAGACAGGGGATGACAATTGATAAAATTACCAATACTAAGCTGACATCTCAAATGCAGGTGTGTAGCAGATTATTAGAAGGATGCTGGCATTTAGTTTTTCATGTACGGATGAGAAAAGTAGAGTTGATAACGCTTCTGATAGTTTGATTTTGTACCTGAAGAAGAGTTTCATCCTGCCTCGTTTTGTGACGCCTTTCAGGATATGGTTAAAGTGTCCAGAATTCTTGGAATTGATGCACATATTTCTCAGCAATACAAATAGCGCTTTTTTTATTATTATTTGTTTATTTTTTTATTTGTTATTGACACTCTAATCTTGATTCAGAAATCTCCAGTTTCCTTTTAAGACATGGATGATTTTATTAATCTGATGCGTGTCTGCTGGGTACTGCTTTAGCTTTTGCAGTTCAGCTGGATAAAACAAATCCATCTCTTTTTCTGCAGAGGTGGAAAACAAGCTGATGGATCCTATCAACAATGTATATGTTACTATTTTGCCAAATTAATCAATACATAAAATGATGGATAAATTATGGGTAAAATGGAGTCTGAGAAATTTTTCTTAAGTGTATCTGTCAGCAGTTTTCAAACACATCGATGCTCATATTTGAAGAAAGAGTCTAATTTATTCTTCTGTTACTGTGAAAAGTGAGCCTCTTACAAATAGATTCTGTAAAAGTATTTCTTCTGATGGCCACTGTGATAAATAATGAAGAATTAGGTGAGGTTGAGATCTCTAGGTTCAATTCAGCCAACTGCAATCTAAGGTGTTCTGGTCTGGAAATGTCTGTGTATGGTTGGTAAATAGAGCTATATTGCTGTACATGCTCCAGAAATTTACAGCTCTAGCTGATAGATGCTTAAGGTCATGTAAGAAATAGGCACTTAAACTGTAATTTCTACAGTTTAAACCTCTTTAAATCTGCTGAAAGAGCAAATCCATTAGGCCTTGTGATCCTCAAGCCAAAACGAACACTGACAAATGGCACTGAATTTGACCTGAAACGTAGCAAGGGAAGAGGTTTTCCTTGCTTTTATAAACAGCCTATTGATTAGAAAACTTGCCCAAGAGGCAGAAAGCTGGGCCGTTGAATTTTTTTAATTCTCTGGGAGGAGGGACCCACCACATCCCTTAGCTGTGAAGGTGCCCTGACTGCGCATCTGGGGAGTTACAGACTGGACCATCCTCCCGGCTTCTTCTCATAATGGGCTGCCACGTAGAAAGAAATGCTAACTGGGGTTTGAGGACTAAGAATAAACTGCAGGAAGGCTGGTTTTGCAATTGTCAGCTCATTGAAGGCTGCCACAGCTTCTGGGATTACTTCTGATCTTTACAATTAAATATATACCTAAAATGCACAAGTAGCGGGAGTAGGATGGACCTGAAGGCAGGAGGTGGCTGCAATCCATCCAGTCTGGAGACAGACTGACAGCCTACTAAGTTATTTTACTTACTAAATAATAAAGGCCTGTGAACTTACAATTAAGTTTGGTTTCCTTACAGTTACTTTACTGTAGTGAGAAGATACTTTTCGGAAAATGCCAGCTGTAAAGTTTTCCAGCCAACAGTGCACAGAGAAATGGAGACGCTGTCAGGTCTGCCTATGCTTCCCTGTTCATGTGAGGCTGGGCATAGATGATACTTAGATACAGTTTTCCATAAAGAAAGACCTATCCATTCAACCACAATTTTTAACAGGGATTCTGCTTGTTTCTAGGCATGAATTTACAGAATTCATCACCGTCAGAAAAACCAAGAGACTCCAGAGTGGGAAGAGGAAGGAGAAGAAGCCTGAAAGACATTAGCTTTCTTGTCTGGACTGCTATAGAAAGGCAGGAAGAAGTAGCAACTTGCACTCACTAGTAAGTGGATTATTTTTTTTTTTCACCCTTTAGACTTTTCTCTAGACTTTACATTGTACTGTAACAATTTGAAGAACTACAGGTATGTTCTTCCTTTTCTGCGGTTATCAGTGGCATCCTTGCAATAATAAAAGTAAAAAGAGTGATTCACCCTGATGATGCAGAAAGCTTTAATATGCTCCTTTTCCTTTACTTTCCTGTGGAGCTAATAGGTATCAGAAAGGGGCAAGAGATGAGAGCTTTTGCACATGTACATTTATGTTTTCAGCAATGCCTGTGTGCTCAAAAGAAAAATCACTGTGGGGTTCATTTTTTTATGTGATGATCTTTTGTCGCATCAATTGAGAAAGGAAGTAATCACTTGGGAATAGCTTCTTTGTACGAGTTCAAAAGACTCCCAAAAGAGAAATAAGTCATGCTTCTCTGTACAATACAGTAAATGCCAGAAAAGGTGGGTCATTCTCTCTGCAAGCCATAGGACACATGAGGGCAAATTTAACCCTTGTGTAAATTCCACTTGAAGTGACTGGAGTTTATCAGAGGATGAAACTAGACAATCATCAGTGGGCAAAACAGGAAATATTCTGAGAGCTCTTTAGAGTATGTGTCAGTTTGATGTCAGTATGCACAGAGACTATCAAAAGCTATTGCCTTGTCAAGTGTTACTTACTTTTCCCCCTCACCAAGTGCTGATTAGCTGATGAGGTACGTGTTTCCTTTTTGTTCTGTAAAGGCAATGGCTTCCTTACAGCCTGGGGGGTATCACTGGTCGCAGCCTAGGTGATCGGGTCTGTAAAAGGCGTAGTGCAGCGTGCATCTGGAATGTGACAGACATTATTCTAGACCTTATTCTGCTGGGGAGAGAGGAGAATCTTACAAACCAGGTTTTACTGCATGCATCCACTGAGTGATGAAGCTTTGTTTCACCCTAGTTGGCTTACTTCTGGCTTTATATAATGCCTACGTGAAGAGTGCCCCAAAATTAAAACAAGTAGTAAATGATCTGCATACACAGATGAGAGTAGTAATCCAGGGGCTGGTAAAGGAGGAGAGTACAGATTTGTATCTATGGAGATGCTGTGTCCCCAGTGTTACATAAAAGGGAGGCACTGTGGCTTTTATTATAGACCCTGTTGTTATGATAGGATTTCCAGAGCGTGTAGTAGTTGCTTAATTCATATTTTGATTGGAAGCACCAGGATTTTTATCACTGCTTTCGAAGTAAACAGAGGTTGCATAACACAAAGTACAAGGTAGTATACTAATGCAATACTGAATAAAGGGTATTTTTAAATACAGAAAGCGTTTTAAACAACTTACTCATACACATATCTGACTGTATTCAGTCAAATAATTCTTCCACTATGAAGTCTTTGATTAAAAAGGATTCAAACTACAAGTAAAATTGCTCAGTAATTACTTTAAGCATCTTCTCACCAGTCTGTTATGTGATCTCAGATAACACTACACTTCACTAAGTCGTACTCCAGGAGGTCCCTGCCACCTCTCTCTGTGTTGGCAGAAAAAAAGATAAGAACATCTTCAGCAGTAAGACTCAGGAGTTTGACTTGAGACCTGTCAGATGCCTGAGCGTTTATATGTCTGTAGCTTCTGATAGCACCTTTACCCTGTGCCTCAGCTTTGTCACCCAAATGGACTCCTAAGTGGTACCAGCCTCACACGGGTCAAAGGGCCCTGGGGAAGGATTGTTTGTATTGCATTTCCTCCCTACTTTGTCCAGAGGAAAAGTGCATTTTCCAGTTTTTTTCATCAGCCTTTTAGGAGTTTGGCTTTTTCTTGCAAAAAGAGAGCACTCTATTTAGAATGTCTTTCATAAACAAAACAGTGTCTGGTTTATGAAACAAGTAGGTTCAAAGTGCTGGAATTTCTTGTTCACTGTGTTTTCCCAGCTGACAGTTTTGTGTCATTCAGCTGCACTACACAAACTTTTGAAGAATTTTGCCTGTATTCTCATATGTAGTTCTGAATCTTCTGTCAATTAACTAGTTTTAAATTGCACTATCACTTTAAATGTCTAGTTTGTTAAGTCTGCCTGCTCTAGTTGCTTTAATGTGCTACATTAGTAGTCATAAATCTGACGCTGCTGAATGAGGATTAATTGTAGTGGATTGCACTCTTTTTTATCAGATTTTTAGAAGACTGCAAATTTATACTTGATTCTATTTAAATAATATTTACACTGGTTACCATTTATTTGTGTTTTATTCTTCTGAAGAAATGAATGTATTCAGGGGAAAAAATGCTAAGCAAGGAAATATTGCTTAAGCAAAAGGTTTTTAAGTGTTGAATTTAAAGAATAGCTATAAATTTCTGTTGCCGGTTTTTTATTTGCTTTGTTCTGTTGTAATATTTGCTCAGATGGCTTCATTAGTTTCTTAATGTGATGATACCATGTATATTGTACACTTTTCTTATGGGGTAGTAATGAACAGCTTGCAAGAAATTTGGCAAATTAGTTTGATAAAAGCTTCGGCAGTTGTTTTGATTTTTGCTATTGTTGCTCTATGGTTTTTGTCAGCTACAGGAACGTTAACATAATCCCCAAGGTTTACAGAAAACTTGTAGCCCTGTACTTCTATACATGTATTCAAGCAAAGGGTCTCCAGTGGTCATTTTAGTGCCTGCAGTTTTCAACACAGCTGGCTGCAGAGCATCCACAGTGAGAGGCATGAAGCCAGCATTACAGTTTGCAGTAAGAACATTCCAAACTCCTTGAGGATTAAATGTAGTCTCCCTTAATCCCTGGCTTTTACTCTGAAGTATGTAATACTGTTTTCATTAGGAAAATGCACTGTCAATTCATCCCAAAAAGTGGCATAATGAGGGTTGGTTTTATTTGGTTGTTTTGGCAGCTCAAACTTTAGATCCTATCTTCATTCTTCAAATGAGGAAATCATTATATTTCTTGTATGCTTTTGTAGAGTTACTTCCTGGTTTGGAACAAACTCAGTATCATTGTCATCTCACTGCTTGTGGCTCTGCAGTTGTCTGTAAGGCAAACTGCAGTCAACTGTGCCCCAGTGATCAGACGCTAAACTGGCAGATTGCTAATCCTTTCTCATTTGTACTGCGTTTCCTCCTACCTCGGTCATTATAAGGTTTATTGCCCTGGCTCAGTAGCTATCATTTAAAGAACTAAATTATTTCTCAGTTATCACAGTGCTCACCGGACTAATTGTACGGGGCTTTCCTCCTCTTTTTACACATGGGAACATGAGCCGCCATGAAGTAATTTACTTTAAGACCATAAACTGCATTCCTTGCCTCTTACTAAATACAGTAATGGCAAGTTTCGTTTGGGTGCATGTGTAAAATTCATTCAGATTGTTACTCTGGGCACGCATATACCGTGTAGGCCAGTTAGTATGTGCTCAGAGACGTTCATTTTATAGTAAGTTGCTCGTGTGATCACAGTTAGTCACTGGAGCTCTCTCTGTGCTTCTCTGGGGCCGAGGTTGTTTACACTGAGCAATGGGAAAGCGCTAATCCTCCCTCAGAGCTCTCCATCTGCAGAAGCAGATGAGTGTTCATTTCAGAAATTTGTCCTGATATAGGGCAAAGAGCACATCTGCTTAATCACCCAAATGGCCCATTTTTATAAATGGATGCTTTCTTTTATAACTACCCTGCACACACACAAATAATAGACACAAACTCCACTGTAGTTAGGTGATTGATTTCATTATTCTAATGGGTGATAATCCACATTATGGAATAACACAGATCTTTTGGGGTAAAGCTTTTACAAACCACTTTATTAGAATATGCTACTTGAAATAGTAAGAGAAAAGGACACGACAGTTACTACTTAACACACACACACACATACATATGGATTTCTTCTGAATACCTGAACTGACAAACAGTTTCTTGTAAAACATACGCAAAGAAAGAATGATATATGTAGCAGATATTAGCCCTGACCCAAACAAGAGAACACTATAGGTAGAATCCTTTGAGAGACAGCTGCCAGAAGCACAGTACCCTACGTGCTTTCAGTACTTCATGCTTACAAGCAACTCTTGTTACCTGCAGGAACAATTGGAACAATTTTATGCATACAGAATTGGACTATGCAGTTTTCTTATTAAGCCAGTACAGTTTTTAGCTGCTGATAGCCACTGGAAGAACATACTAAAATAGAAGCTGTGTGGATTTCTGAAAGAATTCAGGAAGATTTTTCATGTATTGGACAAATATTACACTGCTGTGCATTCTTTTTATTTTAGACATTACAACATTATTTCTCTGTTGATAAGACAGGTCTGTGCCCGAAGCAAAAGTAGAGCTTCTTCACTATAGCATTGAGAGAGGTGACGTGGAAAATAGTTTTCTATACTGTGAAACTTTTCAATGTTTCAAGTTCTCCCCCCATATTTCTTCAGGTATGAGGAAAAAAAAAAGCTTAACAAGTGTATGTCTGAGTGTGCACAGAAGTTGATTTTGGTAGGCAGAGAAAAATGGTATTGAAGAGAAATAATATGAGAGGACTTTAAAAAAAACCCTTGGATAGTCAA
Source organism: Halcyon smyrnensis (assembly GCA_027560215.1). Classification (NCBI taxonomy): domain Eukaryota; kingdom Metazoa; phylum Chordata; class Aves; order Coraciiformes; family Alcedinidae; genus Halcyon; species Halcyon smyrnensis. Next base: position 81,369 of record JANHFZ010010068.1, on the reverse strand, counting down.
GTACCTGTGCTGACATCCCAAGTCAAGCTCTGAAATTATTCACACGGTTTGCCTTCTTTTCCGATGGGTGTTGTGCCAAAGCTGACTGACTTTGACCAGAATGTTTCGTTTTTGAAAACCTGGCATTTTTCCATCAGCCACAGTTTCATTAAAGCCCATTCCATTAGAAAAAAAAATGGTTCAGTGATGAGCTTCTAAGTGTGGGCTCCACAGCATCTCTGTATTCCTGCTGAGGAATGAATACCAGCTACATAGGGATCTTGGAACGTAGCACACCCCCAGTGCTCTGATTGCATTATATGTGGCATGAAATAACGTAGAAATACCATAATGTGATGCGTATTTTATACCTTTCCTGGTATAAAGTATTAATTTGGTTATTCATTCACCTTTAATGAGCTAAGTTAGAATCACATTTGAAACATTAAAACATTGTCCATGTTTACTTGTCGTCTTTTATAAAAACCCATTAAAGAGTCCATATATCAAGCTGTAGTCCACATTTTTCTTTAGATTCTTCTCCTCCCTGCATCCCTTCTGCCAAGTTATTTGTATCTCGTATTTGGCTATTTGTATCTTACGTTTTTGCTTAGTTATATGAAAACTGTAAGTAGCAGGAAGAGCAATGTAGAAGTGCAGTTGAGACCACGGAAAACACGCAAGAACAAGTTGTCCTTCCTATTCCTCCTGCTTAGTCTGGAGCAGATGCACAAAATTTTCTCTTTATCTACTTCTTGCGGTCACAGCATGAGACCATCTGACACAGCCACTCCAAATGACAAGGAGGCCTGGCTTCCTTCATTAGATGGAACCATAATTTAGACTTGTGGTAATACAGAATAAAAGCACTCATTTTCCATCGAGTATACTCAAAGGAATGTGGAAAGTACAAGATGAAATTGTCAGAACAAAATGAAGTAAAGTGAGGAAAACCATAATGACGAATGGAAGAGTAATCAAAAACCATAAGGGGATGCTAGGCAATCGGCCAGGTAAATGGCTTTAGAATGCGAAAGGGCATGAGAAAGAAACAGAAAAGAGTAATCAAAAAGATGAAGGAAACGTATGTTAAGACATAAGACATCAAGTACAAGTGTTTAAACATTACCTGTGCGTTCTGTCAGATATATCTGAAGGGGAATGTTTCATGCAGTCATATTTTCAACTTTATGACTTCGTAATTACATAGCCTGACTGCTTCAGAAAAGTGAATTAAAATACAGTATTTAAACTACTATGAGCTGCTATCTCATCTGCCAGGTGTTAGGCGTTTCATAGTAGCTTGAGGACTCTATTTATATGTATTATATGGCTTTAAATATTGTACAGATGTGAATAGAATCACATCATTTGAAATGTGCACATTCAATGAGGCATCTGCATTTTTCACAAACATTGTAATTGCGTAAAATAGAGAATTGTGAATGAATCCTTGGATCTGTGATTTTAACATAAATATGTGGTAAATATTGTTAGCTCTCTATTAAAGGGGACGCAGGCTAAATACAATGAGTGTTGAGAAGAGGTGTAATTTCCAAGTGTTTTGTGTTAAATGTCTAATCAGCACGGAAGATTCCATCTACATCTAAGCACTATAAAATGAATGGCTTTCAGTTTATCTTTCTAGCATATTTTTTCAAAGAAAAGTGCAATACTTTCTGCAAAAGAAAAAAAATTATATCGTCTCTCACCCCCAAATTCCCAGACCTTATTCCCCAAGAAATGGCTTTCAGTGTCACATTTTTATTAAAAAGATTGAGTTGAATTAATTTTAGCTCAGATCTTTTTTTTCAGGGTACAGTTCTACAATGTGATGTGTTTGGTGAAGAGAATTGAGCACCCTTATAAACTTTCTAAACTAGTGAAAATGCAGATACTGTCATCTTGCAGGAGTGATTCACATTGTGTTGCCATCACTTTGCAGCCTCTGGTAGGCAGGGCTGGGTGGAAGCAGCTAATTGCTGCCGTCTGCCTGAAAGAAGACCCTGGCTGCATCTGCACCTCCTCCTCAAATGCTGGTTGATGTTTGTATGAAGTAGACACAGTGTGGCTGTTGTTTCACCTGGAAGATGTATCCCTCCTGGATGAGAACAGTGCATTTCTGCATAATGCCTTCTCTTCGGTCTGTTCTGTGTTGCTTATTTATTCTTGGTTTGCACTGGAATAGAATAGGTAGAAGTACATGGTTAACTGGTCTCAGATGGGCAGTTCCTCTGGATATAACTTGGCCAAATCCAGGGAAGGTCAAATGCTTATTCAAACCATCTGCAGTGGTTTTAAGCCTAAATCTACAATCCTTTTTTTTTGAAAGGGACTAGATGTGTTTGTATTGTCAGATAGAGCAAAGCAGCACATTGAGGCGGTTTCCTTGCCTTTTTCAGTAGCTGTGATCCTCTGGGTGAGACTCCATGTCAATGTAACTCCAAGTGTAATTGCTGTGTACTTACTCTGTTTATTAAATACGAACACGGTGTGACTAGAGCTTGACTTCACAGTGCCACGGACGTGCCCCTTGTGCTGGGTGACACCGTTCAAAAGGAAGGTGTTTGCCAGAAAACTGACCTTTGACCAATATACCTGTCTTCGTTTTGGGGATAGAGGCTTGAACTGAACTATATGGGAAGTGTGGGTTTATTTGCAATAAAAATCCCATTGACTTAAAATATGTTCTCACGATACAGTGATCTGTAATGGTATATGTATACTAGCACGGCCATCTTAACTGAGATTGGGTTTTTCAAGTGCAGTTTGTTACAAGCAATGCTTATTGAAATACATGGTTTTAAGAGTTTAAAACCATTAATAAATCATGCATCTCAATGTTTCCATAATTTACATCCAGGACTGAATGTTGTCAGAGCATGTTTTCAAAAACCTGATGTCAAGCTAAAAATTTGCTATAATTTGCTAACTCAATAAGCACACAGTTTTCCTGAAATGCAAGCAGCAGAATGTGAAACCTTTTTGTGACTTACATGACTGTATCTCAAAGGTGGAGCTAGGGATCACGTTCCTGAGGAATCTGTACCTAAAACCTACGCCACTACCAGTTCAAGATTATTATAGGCATACATCTATTTGGTTATTTTGAGCAGAGCATAAAATTCCAAAACACCTATAGCTTTTTTCTTCTAAGTTAATTTTTTTTTTTTAATGAATTCAGCACATCCTTCTGAGGAGAGAGTTATTATTACTACTGTAAAATCATTTAGAATGCATTTGCATGGCTTAATTGACCTTGAATAATGCAAACTCTTCCACTCCGACTGGCATGAGACGGAAGGAAAAGGCAGTGAGACTTGCATAATCTACCCATTAAATTCAAACTGCGAAAATGAAAGGAAAACTGACTTAGAATTTGTCTCTAAATCACTTTTCTCTTTCCCCAATGACACAAAGATACAGAAAGAATCTGAAAAGAATTTGGTTAGCCCTCAGGAAGGAGCAGTGGTACCTAATTTCAGGACATTTTTTAATAATGGGTAGAATTTTTTAATGGCTCATGGAGCTCTCCTTTAGAAAGGTGATGGTTTCAGCAATGGTAGTCAGGTTACTTTTTATAGTAAATTTTTATTTATTTATTTATTTTCTGTTAGCAACTACTACTCAGCATGCTGTTTCTCAGTGCATCGTACAGCAGTGCTGAGGTTTTTTGACGTACCTAAGCAGGTTTACTTGTGATTCACCCATCCATACACACTGTGTAAACCAGTCCTTTCCACAACTCTTGTTCAGCTACACCTGTCTTGTAAAAAAATAATCCAAATGTGTTACTAGAATGCACATGACTATCTTTCTGTCTCACAAGTAGATTATTTGTGTAGTTTGTTAGGCTTTCATTTTTCTTTTGTATGAGAAACCTCCCTCTTCAGTTCAGCAGTGTTTCTTGCTTGATGAAGTCTGAATATGTGTTTTTAGACTTCTCATATTATCCCCTAATATTTCCTCAAAATAGCAGTATTCTTTTCATTGCTGTGTTCTGTGGTCTTGTAGGTGAATAGTATCATTTATTGCATTTCCCTTGTTCCAAAGCCAGCCCCATTTTTACAGCATCGAAAGCCACTGGAGAGTCTGTGGAAAAAATACGAGGAGTGTGGGAAAGTCTTAAGTAGTTGATTGGGCTTGTCTGCAAAGTTATAAAGCTGCTTCAAATACTGGGATTTCTTTGCAAAGGAGCTTCCTTTGCCATTTCTCCAGCCTCATCTAGAAACTCAGCCCTGTGAGTTGCTGCAGAGTGTACTTAGTGGTTCACAGTCCCTGCACCACAGTTCTCTGCACCAGAGGTTGTTTGGGACTGTGGAACAACAGACATGTGGAAACCTTCTCATTTCAGGAAGATAAACAGAATCCCAGCACATGTATTCTTTTTTTTCTTTAGTACATCTATTTCTATTTTACTTTATTTTTTATTTCTGATTATTGTGAGTCTTCCATCATCCTTTTACTGACATTTCAGTACATGTTAAAGAATAAAGAGCAGTCAATGCAAGTGTGACTTGAACTGAGCTATCGAGCCAGGATATTTCATTGTGAATATTACTGAACTTGCATTATCTCACATTTCATTGAGGAACCGTGTTTAAATGTAAATATTGATTCCACATAACCTATGATTTTTAATCAAGGTAATCTTGTCTTAAAATATGGCAGTTTATTTCTGAATTAGTGTTAGCGTGCATATACGATTTGGTCTGCATTATTTTAGCATACTCCTTGGACCAAGGAAAAGTATACTTTGAACTATCCACATATGTTTGCTCTCCATAGATAATGTAAGGCCTTTTGGCAGTGGTTCTGGATTTTTAAGCAAGTGCCACAAGTCTATGTAAAGTGAAGTACAAGTAAGCATTGTACTGGACCAGAGGTTGAAATCAGTGCAAATTCAAGTATCTGACAACTTCCTTATTGCATAAAAGGAAAGCATTTTTAATACATTTAAATAAATGGTTTATATCAGAAATGGTGACCTTTTCAGTTCAATATATGCAAAGCAATACATTTGACTTCTCATCTTAAAATGCCAGGTTTTCTTTGAAAATTGATCTACCCTAAGAAGTATTTGAACTCCCAAAGAGATAAACCAACTTCTTTTGAATAGAATGACATTTTCAGCGTTTATTTAAAACTATTTGTACTTTTGCTTTTTTTATTTTGCTTTATTAAAAAAACCACAACTCTAAATCATTTAAATTTTAACTGGGTTATTTCTTCTGTCTTCTTTACCATAATGCTCCATTCTACATATTATGGTATTCTATGCCACAATATAAATCACTTGCCTAAATCGGTGACTGAATAAAAAGTCCATTTTTGCTACATTAAATGAAAGAAAAAAAAAAAAATCTACAAATTTTCTATTGTGGTTGCCTGGGAAATGGACTCTGGTTAAGCAAGCAAGGGCAGTTCTTCTAAAAACAAGTAGAACACATGCATCTCACTGCCACTTGTGCGTTTGAAAACACCAAAAATACTGAAGAGGTGAATGCTGAGCAGTGAATGGTAAGGCAGGGTCAGCACATTTGCTTTGTTCCCCCCTGTTGAAGTTACTAACAAGCTGATAGGAAAGCTCCGGTGGCCCTGAAGCGTATCACTCCATTTATGGCCAGTCTAGCAAAAGGAATCTTTTCAAATGTGGGCTTAAGGTTAATCTATTTCAAGTACACTCACTCGTGGGTTAGTACAACCCCTGCATCTTCTACAGATGAGTAGGAAGTAATCTAAGGTTATTCCGATTTGGAACTCAGCTGGGTGTTCATGACGTTGGAGCATCTACTGACACTTTACGCTATTCTGTGTGTACGTGTAAGTTACTTGAGAAATACTGAGAATATCTTTCCTCCATAACTTGCCTTCTTACGTTTTGGTTAGGGTGTGCTCTTACCATCAGGCTAACTCAGTGAGTCCTGTGTTGTGGACTGGTGGAGACCATTCAGACTGGGCTGGGGGATGGCCATTAACCACCTCGGTTTCTTCTGAAGTACCTGGTAGAGTGAAAGCCAGTCTGGGAGCCTGCATGCCTTGCAATACACTTTAGTGAGACACAACAGTTCACGACCTCTTGTTCAGCTGGAATAAACAGAGTGATCAAAACCAGTGTATCATAAAATGTAACCAAAGGTAATTAAATAATTGTAATATTAATATTTACCACGTATAATATAAACTCATCTGACACAGCCTGTCAGCATTTGATAATGTATGATTAAGAATTGAATGTCACTGAACTGCAATAGCGTAAATGTGATTTCAGGTTAAGAAGCAAATAGCCTGTCAAAGTCTCAACCCAAAAGTGACTGTATCTTTCATAAGCTTGCTCTGTCTATCAAGGTGAATCTGGAAGAGCATTTACTTACTGAGATTCTCTGAGTAGAGTTTAGTCACCCGTACATGAAGAAGAACTTGGCCTTTATGATGCACAAGTTTCTCCTCACCTGATGGTCAAGGTATCATAGGACCCTACCCAACTTTCTGAATGGTAGTGGCATTCGGTTATTTAATAAGTTCTTCAGAGATCTGAACATCTGGAGCAAACATTTGCTTCTGTTACGCTTTCAAGTGTACCATTTTCTGTGCCTGGTCCGCTGCTGTGTCTGAGTCCTTAGCCTTGCCCATTAGGCTGTAGCACCAAGGTCAGATGTATGAGGAAGGTCTTCTCTGGCATATTTGCAGCCTTGCTGGATTGAAGTTGGCTTTACTTTCTACAAGTGACTTCCCACCAGGCTGTAGACATTGCTTTTGTTTAAACTAGACTAGTAGCTTATTATTCTTATGATTTTTACAGCAAATGACAAAACTTAAGCACTTCCAAGACACAGTTCATAGCATCCTAGAGGTCAGTGTCTGAAACAGGCCACATACATCACACAAAAGTGCCTGTTTATTCTCAACAGTTTGAGTGCTCAGGGTGATTAGCTCAGAAATGGATGTCTCTAGTTCAACAGTCTAAAACCAGGTGAGATAAATCCTAATATTCATGAGCAGCTATACTCTCCCTTAATGGCTTTAAATAACCAGCCTCTCTTGGCAAATGTATAATCGCTTCCAAAATATTTATCACCCTACTAAGAGCTTTGACTAGAGAGGGATAAATTTTTTCTGCTTTGAATGTTTAGCTGCTACTTTTACAATGCTAACTGTACTGCGATGACATCTGTAAGTGTCGTGTTGTTTTATGTAAGATTCCAGTCTTCCAATAAAGCAGTTTTTAAAATACACTTTATCTGCTCATAACTAAGTCATCTCTTAATAATAACTTTGTCCCATCAGCAATAATTCTGTGAGATTATCTAAAACTGCATAGTTGTTTTCTTCTGTGCAGGAGCTGTTCTTTCATATGTAGTAGTAGTGCTTAGGGATATGGTTTAGTCGAGGATTTGTCAGTGTTACGTTAGTGATTGGACTCAGTGATCTTAAAGGTGTTTTCCAATCTAGGCAATTCTGTGTGATTCTCTGATATATATGAAATTCTGAATTAAATTCCCCCTTTATATCTAGGGCTCTTGGCAGCTTACTATTAGAAATTCAGGTTCTTGCTAACTCACAATGAAAAAAAGAATTATGAGTTTTTTCTGCTGAGAAATATGTCTAGTGTCAGTGATGAAAAGATTATTCTCAAGGAACTGCAGAACAACTGTCTTGCAGCTTTTTTTTTAAATTAAGCCTATCTTATTGGCCATTTGCACCTCAAAAAGACCTTTCAGATTACAGTGGGTTGAATTCTTGTCATATGGTGATAAATTCATGTAATCTCATTTTCACAAGCACTGAACAGACACTGCTCCTATTGAAATCCAGGAGAGCTGTGTGAAAAACTTCTTCTGCAAAGGCCAGCCAAGAAGATATAGTGCAGTCTTAATATACCTAGATGAGGTTGTGGGAGTGGAATTTTTCCATTAAAAGTCTGGAGGCTCAACCACCTCATGTTTAACGGGAGTGCTTGAGGATATTGTGATAGGCACGTGATATGTGATAATTTTACACTTGCTCATGCTCACACTCAGGCACATGCACACAAAGTTGCACAGTCTTTGAGGAGTAGAATCCCATCTGAGCAGTCAGAGTGGTAATATGTACACTCGTGTTGAGATGATAGATACGGCCCCCACGTCTCAAAACACACTTGTCAGTACGTAACTAGCCTTTCTGTTGGCTTCATGCAGAGAAGTGTATCAATGGTAGGAAAAAATTACAAATGCTTGCATGATGTACAAATATGGTTATGTATGTATAAATGCTTTGTAAGTATATAGTAAAAACTTGTCAGTCACTATTTCGGGCTGGCTGTAGATGTCACTTCCATTGTGTGGTGTTTAGAAATTTATTCAAAAGATCCAGTGCTCTTTAGCTTTTGTTTTTAATATTCTTACTATTTTTCAATGGCAGTCTAAATGGCATGTTTGCTCCTGTATGTATGTAGAGCTATGTGATCACACTGTTGGATTGCTGGGAATTACACAATATAACATCTAATTAGCAACACTGTAAACTTTCTGAATTACTTGTGTCCTAGTTTTTTCTTCCTCCATCTCTTTCACTGCTTCCCAGGACTGTATAGGAAGGGGAGAAAAAAAATAATTGAAGAATTTTCTTGGATGTTTGATAGTTTTCCTCTTGTTTACACACAGTACTTAAAAAGTACTTAAAAAGTCATTTCACTTTCTTCATAAATTACAAACTGACATAGCTCGTCTGATGAAATCTTTGCCAACAAGATGACAGTAAGGTATATAGCACGTGATGTGGTTTGAGAAAAGCAGTGCATCTGGGAGGAAAATTTGTTACCATTGAGAAAGAAAAGATATGCTGTGATACAGTATAAAGACTTCATAAAAAACCAGACTTCTCTATTGTACTTACAAGAAGAAAAGTGTTATTCTGTTTTTGTTTGCTCTATTAATCTTACATACTCTACTTAGTCTGTCAAAATCTCCTTTTAGTGGTATGTCCATGACCGGTGAAACGTGACACGTGAACCATGAAAATCAAACTTGTGTGTGCTGAGTTATTTTGTGGTACTTGTGGTTCTTTTCTAAGTTCAACTGATACAACTTCACAGGTCAGCTGTGGGTTATAATTGAGTTAGATCATGTCCTTGTGGCTTTGAAACAACAGATCACCCAGTGACACGTTAACAGCTGTAACACTTGCACGGCACTAAAACCAGTCATGAGTAATCATAGTTTCAACTGGTTTTGAGTAGTGTCTTATCTATGAAGTTGCTATAAGCAACTTGATGCAAAAGTTTACTCGTTTTTAATACAGACCACAGACTCTATTGCAGGTTTAGAAAAGAAAAATCCTATTTTGGCAAACATAGGATTGTGTTTAATTTAGACTGTGCATGGAAAATACAACATTTCAATGAATGCAACTTGACATGGGGGAAAGGCTTCCCTCATTCCACAGAAGCAGCTCTGTTTCTCATTTCTGATGCTCTTCTAAGGACCAAACAAGAGGTTTCTGGCATAAATAGCCCGTGGGCCGTGATGGAAGACCTTCCCTCCAGTGAGGTTCATTTTGTATGACCAGTCTTAGGGATTTTTATGGATTAGTTGGACTGCCTCTCAGGGAGGAGTTGCGCTGGTTGTTTCTAGGGAAGCACTGCAACACTGCCTCCGAGTTCCCTCCCAGCATTGTGCTGTACCTGCACTGTGGGTTGTCCAGCAATGAGAGCTTGACCTTGAGCAGCAGAAGGTGCGGTGTTAGTGCTCGAGGGTGGGACTTAGTTACACTGCAAGACCAGGGGGATTGTATGGGGGTGTCAGCGTGCTGCAGTGGGGACACGATGTCTGCCGGGCCAGCTCTGCCGTGTAACACTGGGGTCTTCTGCTTCAGACAGAGCACCGCGTACTGAGCTATGGTGGAAGCAGAAGTTAAACCATCTCAACAAAGGAAACCATGGTTGTGGGTTCTGCCTCAAGGCACAACGCGGTCTGGCTTTGTACGCTGAGCCTCGTCGCTATAGGCGGCAGATCATACTGGGCTTGGGATGACAAGCTGTGGGGCTGACATGAAAAAATACTTGCTGTGAAATTAGAGGCCTGCCCTGGAGGCAGAATTGTCCCGTAGTAGAAATGAAAGTTGCCATTGCTCTTGACTTGCCCTGGAGTTAGAGGCACGCAGTGTCGCTTCCAGCGTGGCAGTAGCTCCTTGAGGCCCTGGAGCACGGCTGCCATGCCCAACAGCCTTGCAGCAAAAACTGCTTCCCGTGCAGAGGTTTCCAGTAGGACAGGAGAAAATATTCAGCAAAGGAATACATTTCTTGGTTCTTCTGACCTGTGTAGAGGTAGGCAGAAGTGCCTTTACACACATGCTTCCAGTTTTCAAAAATTCTGGAGAGAAAAAGAAACGTGGTTCTCCTGTCCTGTCTCTAAAAGATTTGCGTCTCTGTGTTTATCAGGGTGCCGTGCGTGCTTGTGAGCTCTAAACTGTCTGGCATCATGTAAACTTTATTCTGTTATACATGTTATTTTAATGGAAAAAATTACAGGTATGAATCAGGGATGTTTCTCACTGTATAAAAGAAGAATATTTATTTCTCAGTGTATAAAAGAAAACCTCACTCTGGTCATTTCTTGGCTCGGTGACTTCTGAAGTCAGTGCTGGATATTGGAGATACCTGTATGCAGGCTTCCGGGGCTGAGAAGAATTAGTTTGTCTTTATTACGTGGCCTGCGTTCCACGAGAAAAAAGCTTATGAGGACATGACTGCTGCTTTTAAGGAAGAGGAGAGAATAAGCTTTCCTCACCTCTCAATCCGTCTGTACCATAAAGGTGCAAATATCCTTGTTTTCCAGTTTTCTGTCATTGGCATACCGTATTTGTGGGCAGAAGTACTCCGATTACATGACTAACTGCCAGAACTGAAGGAAAAAAACCTTTCAGAAAACTGAAAACTGTTAAGAAATGAAGCCTAGACATGATTTTCTTTTTTTAAAGGTTTATTTTGTTAGCTTTCATATTACAAATTGGTTCAGTCAGCTGGAGTTACAGATGAGATTTCAAAGAGGAAGTCTGTTGATTGTATTGCTTTGGCTGTTCCACTTGCATTATTTCAATGAAGTTTTAATGAAATTGCAGAGAAGTAACACTAATCTGGATCAGAGGGTTCGGTTTGAGCGTGTGTTGTTAAACTGGAATTTGTGCCTAGCAGTGGTGATCACTGCAGTGCAGGATTGAGCCCTATATTTTGAAATTGCTCCGTAAGATCCGAGTTGCAACATCTTTTGTATCATCTTGCTAAAGTCATGGAAGATCTGTAATAATTATCTAGGTCTATTACAAAAGAAAGCACTTAAAAGACTGGTGAATTGTGCTTTACACAATACCTCATGCATACGTACTGTAGGGTTGGTTTCAATGTAGTAGGGAAAATACTTGCAGATGCAAACATTTTTCAGTATTTTTCATTGGATGCTAACAAAGAAGGAAATCTCTCTTGTAACAAAGGGAATTACTAATGTTTGACAGTGTTTTAATTATCTCCAAAACATTTTCTCAGATGTGACTTGGACAAATGACTAAGAAAGGTACCATTTAAGTCACGGTTCATCTATGGCCAGCCAAACAATTAACTGAAGTAGCAGGTCAGCCAAAAGAGATGGTAAAGACAGATAAAAAAGAAATCTAATGTCATTTTAGTGACAATGTAAGGAAGAAGCAGAACACTTATGTATTGGATACGTTTAATCGTAAGGTGTTGTATCACGTGCTTTCTATGTCAGCAGTCTTGGGGGACTTTGTCCTCTTCCAGTAAGATGACTTTCTGTAGTGCTCCAGGGCACTGGGTCCCAATTGGCATAGGACTGAGCCAGAATTTAGCTGAAATATTCAGGACTAGAGCCACGCAGGGGATCTCCCGTGTGAAATACTGGTGTTGGTGGAAAGTTTTTTGCGTGTAATAATTTAAACTGTAAGTAGTGCTCCGTTCAGAGACAAAAAGGAAAACATGAGATGGGCTTTTAGGTAGGGGCTGTCCTACTGGAGAGAGCTGAGCTCTCATCAATTAACACAGTTCTTACATCTTTCACAGGCCTTACATAACTTAGTAAAACCACAGTAAATGATTCTTTAGATTTTGTTGATGGTTTCAGCAAGAGCTGAAATAGCTTCTCAAGAAGCAGCAGAGAAGATGACCCCCGAAGCTGTCTGCTCTGAGTACAAGCAACCACAGGGGGGGTGTCTTCTGCTCTCTGCTTCCACCTGCTGAAAATGTTTCAGTCCCCAATCTAATCAGCTCTTTACTGCTCTTCAGGCCAGCTGTAGGAAATCAAACGGAGATAATAATGGGAATCAAGTTCAGGAAGTTTCAAATCTGATCAGAATCTCTGTTTGACTATGTCTGGCGTCAGTGCCTACAAGTAGTAAGTTTCTAAACTACAGGAAATTACACTCTTGACAGTGAAGTGTTCAAGTGATGTCTCTCCATTAAAAAAAAAAGTCTTTTCTAACGAGTGCTGTGATGCTGCTCTGCCTCTGGTGGTGTGTGAAAGCCTTCTCTCCATGCATGTTAAAATGATAAATGATTGTTGCCCTGTCTGTCAGGGAGCATGAGATTTGGCTAATATGTAGGAAAATATTACATTTGCTTCTCAGTGTTGGATTTAATCCTTTTTGTCCTGCTCATGTAGGACATTTACTTGATTTTGACTAAAATTTGAAATTACAAACAGGACTCCAGTATCGAGAAAGAATAAAGAAAATTCTGTGAGACTTGTGATAAAGTAGCTGTGCGTTTGACTGTAAGCTAAATTTCTAGAGGAATATTTCTAGACAAATGTTTACTGTATTATTAAATGTATACTGAATAGTTTTAATAACTTAGGTTATTCATTTATATGAAAAGGCTTTAAAACTTTTTCTGTAAGTGATTTTGGCATGGAAGTGAATCTTAATAGCAAAAGCCTGTTTCAAGATTTAACTGAAACTTGTTGTTGAAGCTGTTATGTGTGTATATTTGTTCTATCACAGAACTGAGAAGTGGATGAAACATGTTTAATCTCCTGTGTATGTGCATTGCACTAAACCACAAATGTTGTCAGGTATTTTTCAGCATATATGTCTAAAACGGGATGTCAGATACAAGCATAAATTTACCATTTGATTTGTGTCACAGAAGTAGCTTTTTACATTAGCCTTTGCTCATAGAGAATTGATCCAGTGTTTGATATGAGGTATCACCTTAGCATTACATCTTGTCATTAGAATTCAGTGAAAAAGGTGTCTGGACTTGTATTATTCTGTATGTGTAAAGCTCATGAAAAAGTCTGGCAAAATGATGGAACAGAGCTATGGCAGTTTGTGGGCAATAATGCCTTAAGCACCAAATCATTAAGAAACCTATCGTGGTATTTAAGCGTTCAGTTGGCTAATCCAAAACAGATGAGTCTGTGACAAAGTCTGTGTCATCAGCTCACGGTTATAATCGTGTTTCCTAATGCTACCTGAGACAGCCAAGAACCATCCTACTGTGACATTTCCCTGGTTTTGTTGTTCGCTTGTGATAATATCATTAGCGCGACAGGGGAGAAGCGAAGGGCTGCTGTGCTCACCTTGCATTTTGCTGTGAAGGCCTGTGCTGATGACACCTCTACTCTTGAGCTGTGTTGGAGTTGAAGCTGATTTTTAGGACTGAAGATGGTTCCTTAATCTACAGGAGCATGGAATGCTGTTCCATAGCACAGGGGCCCTTCTCTTCTGAAATGCTTACTATGTTTTTAAATCGAGAATACTTTCTGGGTTCAGAGTGGTGTGTAAGTCCAATGAGTGGGTTTACAGCTAACTGTTTCTGATGCTGATCTAGCAAATCATCCTGACTCTCTACCCATTTCTGTATGTTTGAAAGCAGTGAAAATATGATCTGCAGTGGAGTGTGTTACAACCTTATTGCTGACAGCAGCATCAGTAAGGGCCAGGGCTTGTGGTTTTTTTAACCTTCGTAGTGTGCTGTCCTCCCCCAGACAGATGTGGAACATCAGAAATCTATTCATTAAGCAAAATTAAATTGCCTAGTAACTGTGCATGTTGATAGCTTGTTTTAAAATGTTACAAGACCCATAGAAGTCCTTGAAATGTATTTATTGGTTTGGAGAAGTGGAGTTGCAAAACTTCCAAAGTAGATACTAGTAAAAAGGCAAAGTAGAATTCAGGGCTTTGGAATTGACTACAGACTTCATCAGCCATTCATAAAGTTCTGTTGGTCATTGAGAAAAAAGATGAAGTACACATAGTGCAAGGTATGTATTGTCTCCTAACCCTTAGTATAGATTCTGCAAAGCATTAGTGCCATATTTCTGCAGGATATTGACAGCACTTCAGAAATCCCAGGTATGAGAAACAAACTGATCTGTCATCCTGTCAATGTATCCTCCTTCAGTTACCTCTCAGCACAGGGTTTTTCCTGTAACGTATTCTCCAGCTCATTGCCACTTTTCACTAGCTCAGAGAAGGAATTTCCATCCTAAGTTTCCTTGATACTTCATCTACATTCTCTTAAATTCACCTGGTGTTGCAGAATTTTACACTGCAGTGTTACAATCTTGTAGTCTTAGATGTGTTGGAATGTGTCCATGACTTCTGCTGTTCTGTGCTTACTGTTCTTAAATCACAAGTAGTGCTTCCCGTACTTAAGAATTGTGAAGGTTTGGCTGCAGTTTTTCTCCAGGTTCTATCCAGGTGTTATGCTTACTTGTAGTCACCTTTATTCATTGTAACTGTTCTGAAAATTCCTGTAGACCTACTTTTTAACCAAAAGTGTACTTCCTGCTGTGCAAATTTATTTAATGTTGCATTAAGGTAAAATGAGGTAGAGATTTGATGTTTCTGATGCAGCTGAGATAGAGATGATATAGTGCTGGAACTGTCAGAAGGTGGTGTTTGGTTTAGTCCTTTCAAGTAGTAAAGCAGAGAAAGGTCTTAGCCTCTTGGTCCCAGTTCTTAGTTACACGTGACTCATCCATGTGATTCCTTGTACAGATTTCAGTCACTTATTTGGAACGTATTACTCCTTAGGTGAATAAGTTACAAGCACATGTGGCATGTTACACTTTGTATTTTAATTAAAAACAATAAACCATGTCTCTGCATTCCTATCTACTACATTAGACTGAAAATGAAGAGCTGTGTTAAGGTGTTCTGTGAGACAGAGCTAAATGATACCACAGAAAATCCTGCATATATTATTTCAAATTTGATTTGTAATTTGGAGGGAGTATTACTGTTATTCATTTCTGTGAGAGGAAGAAAAGAGATTTATTTCTCATGCCCTAAATCTTTCCTCTTCATCCTCTTAGCATCAGTGGTTGCATCCACAAGGAAGAGACTTTCCATCACCTGATGACTGGAGTGTACTGCTTTTAAACAAATTACTCTAGCTGGGTTCACTCAGTGCATTGAGCGAACACCAACTTGTCCTTGCTGACCTAACCCGCAGCTGAATACACAGAGAAGAGAACCAAGACATGAGTTTGATTTAGCTGTCTTTAAAATCCCATCTCATGTAACTACAATAGAGGAAACACTGTCATACATGGTCATTAATGCCTGTGGAAAAATTACATTTGAAAACAAATTACTAACACCTCTTTTTTATTTATTTTTTCTTTCAATTTGAGAAAATATCTAAAGAAATACATCAAGTCCTTACCCATTTGTCTTTTGTATTTTGCTTGAAATGACTTGTTGCTTGTTACTCCATTCTCTTTTTGTAACTACCTTTGGTAAAGGTTTGCCTATTTATCTGAGATCCAATCTACCATCTTAACTATAGAGTAACAGCAGGAACCCCTGCACAAGAAAGAAACAGGTCTTGCGTGTGTGTGTTTGCTTTGTGAAAGTGTTCCTGGTGATCCTAAGCAGATGACTGGAAGGAATGCAAAACTCTTTTATACAACTCTTTTATACAACAGAAGCAAGCACCATTGACCAGAACGATCTCAGTGGTTTGGTGGTGGTGGGAAGCTGAGCCTGATGTAGTGTCCCCTTTGCCTTTTAGTAATACTACCGTGTGCCTGCTTGCTCTTGCGAGTAGCTTAGCTTGGTGAATCCAAAGGAATGGATTGTGTGGCACTTCTGCACATGCTAATAGCAGTCAGAAAATGTTTGGGCTAAATAATAAATAAATAAAGACTTTAGATATGTTTATTACAGTTTCTCATAGAAAATACGGCCAAGTAGCAATCGGTTTAGATCTCTGTAGAGTGGTGGGACAGGTCTGTGTATGGCTGGCCACCATCACCATCTCACAGTATTTTTCTTTTGTTTATATCTAAATAACTTCTATAACCCACAAAGATATTTTCAGATAAACTTTCAAATGAACAAGTGAGTTTTTCCAGAAACTCATGTTGTTTTGCACTTTTAAAAATAATGTTGTTGGATGAGCGTTAAAAGTTAGGAAACAGTGAGTGTTCCTCCATCAGTTTAAAATGCTGAACTCCTATAGTGAGCCAAAGATATTATATAATCAAGATGGTAGCCCCTTATTATGGTGTTCAGCTAATGGACTGCAGATTTTATGACTAATCAGTACTTGAGGGATTTAGCTATATAGAGAATGGGCACAAAATCCTTCTTTAATCTTCCTTCTTTCACTAAAATTGTGCCCACTGTAGGATATTAAGATAACTTAGTGATCTTTATAATGGTTTTGTGAAAGTCAGTTTTAGTCATGAGTTAGGCAAATCTACTTTGTAGTCTGTGCGATAATAAATTAGACACTTAAAATCGATGAACAAAATGCTGTTAACTGCATTGAAACCTTTGTAATACAACAGTGGCTTGGCTTTGTGTGTACTGTATGTGCAAAATAGAATCTTTCATATTACAAAAATACTCTCCTGCAAAAAGTAACATGCTCCTTGTATTCTATAAATGTAAAAAATGGACTTGAGTTTTCAGAATTTGTGGCTGCTCATTTCTGGTAATTACTGTGTTTTCTGTATCTGTTTTTTAACTGATTTACTGTTTACATGTGAGCCCTTCATCTGTTAAACGGCAGGACAGTCCAGACAATAGTCTCACTTCTGTCAAATCTAGATTTTTTAGCATGCTGTGAGAGAAAAATATGGTTGTAATTTGGGTAACGTTGGCTCTGATCCTGGAAAAGATTGACTTTTTCCTAGTGTAGATAGAGAGTTACTAGGGTAAATGTGTTAATCTTTATGCAT
Source organism: Halcyon smyrnensis (assembly GCA_027560215.1). Taxonomy (NCBI): domain Eukaryota; kingdom Metazoa; phylum Chordata; class Aves; order Coraciiformes; family Alcedinidae; genus Halcyon; species Halcyon smyrnensis. The sequence goes on along the minus strand of JANHFZ010010068.1, from coordinate 64,204 downwards.
ATGTGTAAGCTAAATCAGAACTGAGCGAACGTCACAGGTTTTAATTTAATTTTAAACTTGTCTTGATTTTTTAATAGTTTTTTATCATAGATTTTGCCTGCTCTTCACTAGTATTTATGCCATTTGGTTTCAGCCACTGGGATGCCTGAAGGCAGAAGTAAGCCTTACATATCTTACATGAACAGAACTACGTTATAGTTTATTTTCAATCAGAAAATGCAAGATTGAATAGATTTCACAAAGGAGTTAATTTTAAAGATGGGAAAAAAATTTCACTGTTAATATGAACCTGATGACAAAAAAAAATAGGAGATTCATCAACTTATGAGTTAAAACTCATTTGCTCATTTAGTTCTGCACGTTTCAGCCATTGCAGAAGTCATACTGCAGTGACCCTGGTACTAACAGAAGTATTACATGTTTAGGCATACAGGTCTGAGAAGCAAGCTGTTAAGCGCTGTGTAGACTGTATGGATTGAGAAAATGAGGAACAAAAATCTCCCAAGTCCCCTGCACAAAGGCCTGGTTCACTTGGCAGTAAAACATTATTCTGTAAAAGTACTTTCTTCAGTAAAAGTACTTTTTTTCAGAAGTTCTCTGCTACATATTGAATTCCTCTATCAGCATAGGAACTACTTGTGATACTGACATTCTAATTTAGTTGTAAAATACTCCCATACATGGTAGTTCTTTTGTGATTTACTGTCACTGCTTCATCTGTAGTCTTGTTGGCTTTGAGGGGCCACTCATGTAAGGAGCTGCATTCCATGAGATCAAGGTCAGAAGAATCTGTTGTTTGCAGTTGACCGTTTTTGTTCTTTTAAGTATCAACTTTTTAGTGAAATTTTTCATGCACTTAAGTGTATACAGCATTTGTAAGAATAGCACTGTGCTTTGAGTAGATTATCTGCATTGTGAGTAAGGGGTAACATTTGGATAGCACAAAGGCAACTCAAATGTTGTGTTAAAGTTGCTGAATTTGTGTGCAGACGCACTGCGAGAATCCTTTGACAGACTACCTCCAGCTCACTGCGGCTTCAGGCATGCCCGGATGCCTTAGATAAAAGCCAAGGCATGGTGAGCAAAGCACAGTTCAGTAACACTATTTTGCATAATTGTGTAGTCCAGTCAAGATGAGGCGTTTCCATTGGGTTGGCAGGGACTGTGGCTCTTGTCACGCAGCAGCTGCTGGGGGTGATGTGCACAGTGTTGCCCTGGCAGGCGGTAGAGGCTCTGCCTGGAAAGCCATTGAAGAAACGTGGTGGACTGACCAAAAGTGTGGCTGAGCTTTTATTGTTAATATTACATGGTGTCAGCAGGAAATATAAAGGTATTCGTAAAGATTGGTGAGTTTTAAAAGGTCGTCGAAGTGCACCAACCTAAAAGTGTTAACCTTTCAGAGAAATAGATCAGACTTTTGCATAGTAAATGCAGAAGTCGGATGGTCCGTGGCTCCACCGTGCCAAGCAGCACTGTGCAGGAGAATGGGCTGCGACAATTTTCTGCTTTCACATTATAAAAGAGAAGTATGAGTAAGAGGGAAAATTGTTGCCTTGTTCAGAGTCCTAGTATTGTAACAATCTCAGGGAATTTTTGAGCATAATACATTTGGTATTGAGAAAAATGCCGAAGAAGCTGGATTGGTTTGTAATAGAGCTGAGAGTATTCACACGTTTTGTTGAGTATGTATTTTACACTTCGTACAATGTGGAATAGAATCATAGGGTGAACTGTGAGTTGTGGAAAAAGAATTATAATGATTCAAACATGCTGTAACTCTTTCTGAGGGAGGAAATTAATAGAAGTATCAAACCGAACAACAGAAGAATGAAATCTGTTACATAGGAAACTGTTAAAAGAACCCTTCAAGTTGTATTCTTGTACACAAATGAAAAAGTTGCAAAATGCATGTTTGGCAGAAGAAAAAAAAGAATCTCAGGTAAATTGAGTAATTTGAAGTGTAAACCAGTTATATGTAGTTTTCTGGCTATTAACAGTAAGAAACAGTATATCAGAACCTCAGAAAGAACATAAATAAAACTATAGGGGGTCTTTCTTTGTAAATGTTTCCAAGAGCAAGGAGTGGTATGATTGAGAAGGCATTTCATGACAAAGGAAATTAAACGAAAGAACAGTGTTTAGTGTTATGTACATATAGTTGCTACAACTAGATTTATAAAATATAAGAGCAGGCTTGACCTGTGACTGTGTATCTGGATCTTCTGTGTATTGCCAACAGCTCTTTCACCAGCGCATTCAGACACTGCCTAGAATAGCTCGTGTTTAACTGAAGTGTATTTTTCAGATAGCTGTCTAGTTTTCACTTGAAGATATTGAGAGGTAGAAAATGAATTACTTTTCTTGGTAGTTTTTTCCTAATGGATAGTTTGAATTTGTCTGGCTTCGTCTTCCAGCTACCGAGTTGCGTTGAGGCTTTTTATGTAAGAGACCTGTAGAAGCCGGTATTTTCTCCCTTTGGAAGTGCTCATGTACTGCTGTCAAGTCACCTCTCACATTTTCTTTGATGAACTGGGAAGACTGACATCTCTGAACAGTTTTACTAGCAGCAGGGAAATAAATTTTTAGCTCCCCATAAATGGTTTGAGATAGTTTTCATAATGCCTGTCCTCAGCATCATTTACCATGCTACTGTTTTTGAGATCACTCATAATTTTTTAATTACCTAACGATATGTTGCACAACATAATCCCTAAATCTAACTTCCAAGGTATCATGCTTATATTTATATTTGACTAATGACTTTTGCTTGAAAGCTGCTTTGGCCATATACCTGCTCATCTGTTCTGAACTCGAAGGGACGTGAGCCAGCAGTGTGCGCTCAGAGCCCGGGAGGCCAACCCCGTCGTAGGCCACATCACAAAAAGCGTGACGAGCAGGTTGAGGGAGGAGATTCCGCCCCTCTGCTCCACCCTGGTGAGACCCCCCCAGGAGTGCTGGGGTCAGTTCTGGGGTCCCCAGCACAAAAAGCACGTGAGCCTGTTGGAGCAGGTTCAGGGGAGAACTATAGAAATGGCCAGAGCGCTGGAACATCTCTCCTGGGGGGACAGAGAGGGCTGGGGTTGTGCAGTGTGGAGAAGAGAAGGCTCCAAAGACACAGAAGGGGAGACCTTCTTGCAGCCTTCTGGTATTTCGAGGGGGCTTATGAGAAAGATGGGGACAGACTTTATAGTAGGGCCTCTTGCAACAGGACAAGGGGTGATGGTTTTAAAAAGAGAGTAGGTTCAGACTAGGTATAAGGAAGAAATATTTTACAATTAAGGTGGTGAAACACTGGTGCAGGTAGATGCCCCATCCGTGGAAACATTGAAGGTCAGGTTACTGTGAACAACCTGATCTGAGTAAAGATGTGCTTGCTCACTGCAAGGGGTTTGGACTAGATGACCTTTAAAGATCCCGTCTAACTCCAACTGTTCTATGATTTTCTTATTTGTGCCAGATTGTAACGACGGCTATGAAAACAAATTTATTTTTTCTTCTTGTCCTTTCCAAGTTTGCTGATAACTCCCAAATGTACCATATTTGCTTGGTTAGCACTCTCTTTTCAGCTGTTATGGATTGTCAGTCTGTCTTAACCAGCACTCAGTTTAGTGGAATAGCTTCTCTGTCTGTCTGTGGATGCTGATATAGCTCTTTCTCCACTGATCACAGAATTGGAATCTTGAGCTCCACAACAGGTAGGCGTCAGCATATCCAATTATTTTATTCATTCTTCTTTGAGTGTAAGGATTTTCAAAATCATTCTTTTCTTTACTGTGCTCAGAGGAGTCACACACTTGCCAGTTGTTGTATTTCCACATTACCTTTCCATCAGCTGCACTTTTTTCTGAGCACCCTAGAGGTACCAGAAATTTAATGGGTAGAATGCATCTTGGGCCCACATCTTGAACTTTAAGAACAAAACAGCCACTGTATTGGTTCAGACTGTAGACTCATCTCTTCTACTACCTTCCTGCTTCAACAGCCTCCAGTAAACAAACACAGAAAGAGCAGAGCAGAGTGGAATGATCCTTTCCTCACCTGTGGAGTCAATGGATAGCAATTTCCTGAGGAATTGCATTCCAGATCATTGTTCTTAATAGCCACTAATGGTTTTAGCAAGTCTTTCCAAGAGACCTTAAACATCTGGCTGTTGTTGTGCTCAGTAAGGTATTACAACACTTCACAGTTAAGATTGTATAACTTTTTTAGATTGGTAAAAAGCATGAAAAAAAAAAAGTTATGTTTTCTACTCCTTGTTAGCATTCATTTTTCAGTTTAATAGGACTGCTGATAGGACCTTTCTTAATGCAGTTAATAACAAGCTCACTCAACAACTCATGTTCTGGATTAGCACTTATTTCTTTGTGTGGTTTTTAATTTTTACTTGGGTTTTCTTTTGATTCAATGAATGGGTAAAGAAGTCTGTCCCACTGTGGCTTTTGTAGCCCTTAGGATCTATAAAACCTTGGAGACACTGAGGGAAAACGGCACTTGCTGCACCCACAAAAAATGAGTGAGTGTGTAATTATCTTTCTGGCCTAGAAAAGCACAACAAATGTAGTGTACCCCTCTGTCTCCTCACTCACTGTATCTTACTGAGCCCTTCAGTGTTGTAGGGAAGAATTACTGAGGAAGCAAACAAAAGAGGTGCTTAAGAAGGTAAGAGGGTAAATGGCACTCACAGAGAAATCTCTGTTTGCAAATCTAGCCTCAAACTTAGTCCTTTCTCGTGCTTGGAACAGCAAACAATAAAAAGAGGCAATAAAGGAGCCTACCCAAAGGCATCTTCCAGCAGTTTCAGATTTTTGACCAGTTGCTTCATAATGAAGAGAACAATTCCACTTAAGATTAACTGAAATTGCCCTCAAATCACCAAAGATACAATCAGAACAGCAGTTGTGATAATAGTAAATCTCCCCAGGCCACCTAGCTAGTGTGAGTGGGACTTTGGGGCCATTTAACAATTGCGGGATGAAGGAAAGTGAGCAGGAATTTGAAAGGCAGTGGAAGTAGCTCTGTCCATGCCGTTTGATGCGGCTGCTCTGGGTGCCGGTGCTCCGTGGTGCTAGACAGTCGCTGCACTCCTGCCAGGACTTGACTTCTGTTGACTTGTCAGATGGAAGCTTTGGTATCCTTGTCTTCAACTGTCCGTAACTTCGTTTTGGAAAGAGACCACAGTCCCATCCTTGTAAGGAGACCAATGCTCCTAAATTAAGATTTCCGAGTCTCCTGATGGTAGCGCTCTGTTCATCATGACAGTCCTGGAAAAACTAATCAATAGCATTTTCTTCTGCCCCATGGCCTTATCAACTGATTCCAATTACACTGTTACACTCTACCCAAGATCAGGCATCTGTTGAAGCCTGAAAATGAAAAATGGGGTACTCAGAGCTACTTATATCACTTTTCAGTTCTCTTGTGTAGCTCTTGCTAACTACAGCACTAATTTCATCCCTTCCTTTCTCAGATTCCAATCCCAAATCCAGCCTTCATTGAGGTGGAGGAGTAAGAACTAAACTAAAAATTAAAACTTACGGCACATTTATCTCCTGATGTCAGCTGTCAGCTTTGCTCTGCCATCCTGACAGGATTTATCAACGATTCAGGCTGTGCAACCCCAGTCTTTCTTAACCTGAATGTATAACTCGAGCTCTTATCTTCTAATACAGACTCAGCATCTACTGCTGCTGCCTAAACTGAAAATAAGACATTCAAATCACCTGGTTAATAAACCAGTCTCAATAGCTCTTATTTTCCTTGATAGTTTTTTCAGTCTTGAACTACAGAGACAAGAGCTGAGAGTCTGGTGTGTCCAAGTTAGGTTTTTGAAGTTAACAGCATGGTTTTGGTTTGTTTTGAAGCACTGGTTACTGATGTCTAGTGCTGATACTGTTAGCTTGCTTCCCATTAGTATCATTAGTCAGAAGATTGGTACCCCTGCAGATTCTGAGCACTGAGAAGTGGTGAGAATGCCTGACCTTTTAAGGATTTACCAACCACTTACTTACAAATGGCTCCATCTGGTTTAATGCCAGGAGAGTGCCAAGGAAATAAAGGTTTATTCTCCATCTGTAATATCCACAAGGTGCTTTTGAATTTCATAACACCAATTCACAGCTCAGTCCAGACAGGAGTTGTCACCTATCTATCAGAACGCAATATCAGCATTTTCTCTTGTGATTTTGACTTGTGGATTTTTAAGTTCTGAGGCCCCTGTTTTCCTGTTAAGGAAAACGTGAGTTTGTGAGAAGTTTAGGATTATGAATTAGTTGCATTATGGCTTTATTTTGACTAAGTTATGAATATTCTCAATTCAGAGCAAGACAAAATACGTAGCTTGGTGTAGAAAATCTCATCTTCAGAGCCTGATCAGAATATTAACTAGAGGGTTCTCATGTTCTGCTGACCAACTGCACACAGTGCAAGCCTGAATTTAGATTTTAAAAAAATTACCCCAAAATGGAGTTGCAGAAACGGCAAGTTCTGCTCAGTTTTGGGAGGGTAGAAGAAGGTAGAGCTTTTGTGCTAGACCTCAGCAATTTCTATTAGAGTCATAATCTTGGGTCAGCTTGGATATCACCAAATCGAAAATATTCTGTGAGTCTTTCCTCATTCTTTTAGCACTAAGGAAGTATCAAGAAGAATTTGCTCACGAGTGATTGTTTGGCATGCTACTACACAGTGTAGATCTCATTTGTTAAGGTGTGACTGCATCAGGTCAGCTAGCAAGTTGTGCTGTCTGCTTTTGATTTTAATTTCACAAGACCTTATTCTGGTGTATTCTGTTCGAATTTAATAGAAGAACAGTCCTAGAGGGTACGAGCTTTTAAATAATATCCTGAAGAACATACCTCATTTACATAAAGCAGCTGAATGATGGTGGTTTATGAACTTTCTGACAAATGCAACTCCAGTAAATAGTTTTTCCTCTCACGCAGTTGTAATATTTCTGTTGTAGTAATTAGGGTGAATAAGTTCAGCTACCATCAGACCTTTCAAATAAGCAGTTGAAGTGAAAATCTGTAATAATTACATGAAGGAAGCACTGTAGAACATCTTCAGGGAATCCCATATGGATGAGCAAGGAGGAGGCTTGTGTCTGGCTGACTGTCTAAATAATTGCTGCGTACTAGTACTTGCACTTAGAATTTTAATAGCTCTGACCTAGAGTAAGGGAGCTTTATAGATTCATAAGAATTTGACACAGATAGATTCCTGTCAGAGTCACAGCAGTGATGAGATGGTATCTGTTACTCACTGTCTTGGTGATTTCATACTTTTTCTCTTGGGATGTGCATGACAGGGTTCCATATTCACAGTATGGAAGTTCAGTGTCTGTAGTATGTTTGCAGACCCTTTAGTGTTCTAGGATGATACCAGAGATGAGCAGAGCCTCTGAGTACAAGTCCAATGAGATGGCCGAGCACTTTGTTCTCAGGAAAGAATGTGAATATGTAAATTCAAATGGTAACCTGCAGAGCTTTAAAAGTTAGAGATAATCTTGCAGGAGTAAATGCCGAGGTCAGTCTAATTAGAGTTTACAAACAGGGAATGGACACATTCAGATCTACACAGACCCACATCTTTCTGCATTACCAAAATGATACAAAATTGAATCAGGAGACTTGACTACACCTTGACTCGAGAGTTAGAGCACCGTAATTAGAGACAGAGCGTGTACATGTGTATACATGTACGTATTTATACACACACACACACACACAAACACACACATGGTTATAAAGACACAGGCTGTGTTTTGAATTCTACTTTCCTGCCTTCTTTCTATCCTAGAAAGGTCTAGGTCAATTAGCTCTGAGTAATGACAAGTGCGTATGGATGAAAATGCAATTTAAATAAAAGAAGAGCCGATGCTTTAAGGCAGTAGATTTTAACTAGCAGTCTGAAAATGCCACCTTTGTTAATAGATTTCATATGACCTTGAGCATACTGTACTTATCCCAAGTGAACTGTGCTTAACTTTACACACAGTCCTTTTTAACTAGACTACTTTTGTCCTGGTTTGAGCGAGAATAGAACAAATTCTGTTCAGTGGTTTTCCTTTTCAGCTCAGTTCTTCTTTTTCAGCTCAGTTCTTCTAACTAACTGCACTACCTGAATTTAGCAGCATGTTTTCACAGATATTGTCTGCTTCTAGCAGTGATAACACCCCATGTTTAGAGTGAGTACCAAGGACCAGTATTTGATAATATTCTCTTAATGTTAAGCATCTGTGGCTTCCCACCTGGAAAGGGTAGAAAAAGCACTTCTTTATTTTCTTTGTTTTGCCCAGAGAGATTCCAGTCCTGCTACTTATATAAGCCAGACATATCCCTACACAATTTGATGACCTACTAAAATCAAGAAATCCTGGCAGGGTTAGGTGTTAATTTGTTAGACCTTAGAAAATATCTTTTGGAGATTGACTAGTTAAGATGTACCTGAGGCTCAAAACTACTACAGTGGAGCCACAAGATCTGTATTTCCAATTCTAATCCCAGTAATACTTCATCTCTCTCCTGTACAATGTAATGAAATTCCAAAGCACAAGCTTTGTTAAAAGAACAAAACAAAACAAGTTAGAGCAAAATGCACCTCAGCTTGTTTTTGCAACTGGATTAACTATGGTAACCCGCTGGAGGAATGTTTTCATCCCCCCAAGAAAGAGGTGATACACAAGGGTCTGCAGTAGTCACGCCAGGAAGAAAATTACCTCTTGAAAGAAAAAGAATGTGTATTTTACACATTTGTGGAATCTGGTTTACATTCTATAGGAAATCCCATGGATGTTATCTCGGAAATTGTTGTCCCTGAATTAATACAAAAATCTGTTAAGATTTGCCTCTCATTTGAAGACTCCCAATGTGTGTTAACACTTCACAGGAAGAAAGAGCAGATTCTTGCAAAAATACTTGATTTTTATTTTGATGAATGGAAATGTGTATTTTCTTGACACTCTGGAACTTTCCCAGGAAAAAAGTCTAAGCACTTGGGAAAACTGTTTCTTAAAGGGATGTGCAATGATTTTTGGAGTCCAGAACAGTAGTTAATTTTGTGATTTCCCTGAGGAGGGCAATTTGATGAAGTAGTTCTCAGAGGCAGTTGTAAACCTATTTTGTTTATGACACTACTCATTCTTTCCAAGTTTCCTAAAGCGTGCCTTTTTGACCTGTACACTCATTCTTTTCTTCATGTGGATCTTGGAGAGATTTGTAATGCACAGCCTCCATTTCAGTGCTGGGAAAAGTTGTCAGTTTCCACATGAGGAAACATAATAATAATTCATCATATTAGGTTTGGTAAGCACCCAGCTCCTGGGGAGATGCAGCTAGCACCATGAAGTAGAAATGAAATATTTGCGATGATGCTAAAGTGCAACTCCATGAAATACACCCAGTGCATAAGAACTAATGGTTTCTGTGTAAATGTTTGATTCTGCTTGGTTCATCAGAAGAGAATAAAAGGGAAAAAAATATTTTTCTGTACCTCTTCAGCTGTGAGGAGAAGCACGAGAAAGAGCGGGTAGGAGAACAAACTGTTAATGAGTTACCAAAAGTAATTATTAACTTAAGAAAAATCAAATTGATAAAATCTCAGTGAGAAAAACTGTTCCTATAATATAAATGGCAAGAAATGAAGGTCAGGAATAAGATTCAGCCAATTCACCATGGTAGAGTGGGTCATCACTGAATTAATTGTTCTAAATTTGGCAAATGCAGCAATTTTACTTTTGTTGTACATCATATTAAAAAATCCATTAAATTAAATACTCCAGTGAAACATTAAAAACTCTGATACTGTTGAAGCACTGGAATATGCAAAAGGGAAATATATTATGAACAAGACTAGATATGTGTTAGAAAATAATAGATATGTGTTAATGAAGACAAATTGTAGAGTATACGATTTTCAATTTGATAGTGCCCTTATAATGTTTTTCACTACTTAGTGGGATGTGCTACAGGCTTAGAACAAGTAATTAGATTTTTTAGATTTATTTCCAGGGCAGTGTTTTCCCAGGGCTGTGCATTACTTTATAATGCATTGCTTTGCCCTGTAACTCTTACCGTGGGAAGATGTAATTATTTTAGTTTGGTCTAGCACTGGGGCACCAGGATTCTCTCTGTTGCATCTCTTCTGTTACTACATAATGTAATGTTACATTAGAGACTCTTGATCCGAGTGTCTTTTGGTGACTTCTGTCAGTCTTCATACTGCATGTTCCAGCAGTGCTGAATATAGAGTTGCTTTCATTTCCAAGATTTTTTTTCTGCCAAGTGTTTGAATCCATTTTTTTATGGATTAGCTACTTCCATAAATTGCATTAAAATAAAATAAACTTCATGTGGATGAGAACAACAGAGGCAACCTGGACAGTGCCACAGTTAGTAGCAGCTGTAAAGCAGTATCTGCCGCCTCAAAAATCCTACGTACTTGGATGTCCAAAGGTCAGTCTGCGAGAGTCCTAAGGGAATCCCTACAGGAGAAGAAAAAGAAATGCAGTAGAAACAATTAATTGTGAAATAAATCAGCCTCTGAGAGTTTTTCAAACCTCATACTCAATTCATGCAATTATGGTCTTTATTGCTGTCTAGAAAAAGAAATGAGTTTGAGGCATCATGTGACATAAATAATTAAAAGTTACTTTTATAGACTCCCCCAAGCCAAAGGTAGTGTTAAGTAGTTTGTCGGCCTGAAAGAGTGCTCTGGCAATCAGTGAAAAGTAGTTTCTGTGTGGAAAAACATAATTATTATTCTTACTAGCAAGACAAATATGCATACGAAATGACCTTCATTTCAACACTGCTGCTGTTAATGTTATTTCTTGCTTTTAAGTTCATTTCCAGCTACCTGGCTGTGTGTGACGAACTGTTTCTAATTTGTCATGTTTTAGAGAACAACTTTTTTTTATTTTTCTTTTTTTTTATCAGTTCTTGATTTTTCAGCATGCTTTGAGACATTCAGTGCAATAAGAGGTCTTCGGTTCCTGCTTTCTCGCCTCCCTGAAGAATAATATTTGTACCACAGTGTTAATGCTCCCTAATGTTTGTCAGTCTCTGTAGTACAGCTTCAGACTTCCCGTAGGTAAACTCCAGCTTTATTCAGTCTAACCGTACAATTCCTATCGTACCACTTCGACAGAAACTTCACCCCAGGTGACTATTAAAGGGAAGACTGAATTCAAGATTAACATACTGACTTTCAAGGTGCTTAACTTTGCCTCCTGAATAAATTTCTGACTTACTAACCCGTATCTACCTTGGCAGATTTCCAGGTTCTTTGCTGGGAATATACTTCTGTTCGGGAAGACTTCTAAAAAAACCTTTGAGAATTTTTTTCTTTTTTTCTCACCTGAATTCTTTAAAGGCTTTAATGTCATCATATTTAGCATTTTTGTGTGTGTGTCTTTGCCTTTGAATCTCCCAGAAAGCCAATTTGAATTAATCAGAATCATACCATGTACTACTTTCCTTAATCTTTTTTTCCCTTAGCTATCACACAGGAGCACATCAGTTTTAATGTTATATGGCAGTCCTTTGGGAAATCTGCATTCAAGCACTATTTTCTTACAGTTATTCCTGTATTTCATCCACATTTCCCAAAATCTATTGTATAACTTCAAGAAACCACAGTAGGCCTGTATTATTAGATAGACGCACAAGACTACAGCCTGGCTTTCCTTCTGAGGAACAGAGACAGAAATTGTTTTTATTGAGTTTAAGGAGAAAAGAAATCCTTACGGTTTGGAAGCGTTGCTACAAGATTAAGATGAAATTATTTCTAGATTTCTAGAGGCTACATTAATTTCTTGTGCTGTGCTGCATGATGCGTAGTTTTGGGAAGCAGTGATAGAATTATTTAGAATCAACCAGAAACTCACACACAGATGAGAAATGATGTATCGAAACCCCATGATTCTTTTCAGAAAAGGCTGAAAGTTAACAGGGTTTTTTAGCACATTCTTGTCTTGCATTTTCCTATCTCTTTTACCTTGCCTTTTTAACTAGAGACTGTATTTTTTTTTTATCTCCGTTGCCAAATTACAATCTTGCTGTCTGCCACTATACAGGTGACATACTCTTTCTTGGCCATCCTTCAAGAGAGAATGAATCAGTAGCATCATTCTGTTCTTAAAGAGGTTTGATATTATTGAAAAAATGACACTAATTTCAAATGTTTTGTTATTTCTCTTAGAATACATGGTATTTTCTAGTGTAACACTAAATAACCCGAGCACCATCAGCTGTAGATTGTACCTTAAGACCTACGTACAGAGAGTTTATTGTAGTGTACATCTTATCTCAAAAGGGACTGTCATATTAAGAATGTCTATCAAGAATGCACGTGGTTAGTTTAACATTTCATAAGGTGAGTTGGATTCTCATAGCTTACATCTTCTCAACAAGAAGAGGTACTGAAGTCAGTAGTGATCACTAGCCTAGAAGTAAGATGTTAAAGGTTATATTCATTATGGCACACTATGTCAAAAGGCTGGAAGTTGCAAAATGTCAGCTAACAGTGTGAAAGATTATGACAAAATTAATTAGGGCAAAGTATGCTGGTTATGGCTCACTGCAGATGGCATTGCTGGGTAAGTTTAAACAATCACAGAGATAAAGGTGACCAAGTGCAAACCTGTCACGTAACACTTGCCCAAATTACTTCTACTCATCCTTGATCTGGGAGAGTGTCTGTTCTGTAAATCTCCTTCAAGAAAAGTTGATAGAGTAAAAGGAGTTGGATAAAAAATTTATTTTCTGAGATGGTATTTTCTGATGCCTTTGAAAGATAATAAAGTGCTCTGAAGTTAGACCATGTAGAGAATATTTGAAGTTATATAATGAATACTCTTTGGCAAGAACCCTTGTTAGTGTAGTGTTGAAATTAGAAATAGTTTTGGAAAACAAAGGGAGGTTTTTTTAAAATAAAACGGGTACTGCATAACTGCAGAAAAAAACCCACATTGTGTTTCTGTGGTTCGGAGTAGGTGGTAGTTTTTGATTGTTATATATTTCTAATTTACAGTATAGGGGGACAATTAAAAACAACCTCTCACGGTAGCAGGTTGGATTTTTCCTTATTCCTTTTCTGATGTTTCCTTATTTTGGAGCTCAGGTATGGGGAAGCAAAGTTGTTTATGAACTAAGCATGTCTAGACCTATAGTTCAGTCTTTATCCTTTCCCTTTGCCAGGGAAGAAGGTAGACTGGCTTAGGACTGTTAAAATTTACCTATGTTGCCAAGAGCCATCTGCCCACAGACTGGGTCTGAAAGTGTCATTACAGTGAGTGAGCACAGGCAGTGTCCCAAGGTGCTCCCACATAGTGCTTTCTACAAACAAGGCAGCATTGAAATGTTCCCAACCAAAGTTCCTGAGATACATACCTGCCTCCAGTCAGATTGTTTTCTTCAAGCTTGGCTTTAAGGTTGGAAACCAAAATGCTTTATATAACACTGTGTGAGATTATTGACTCTATGGGTTTCTCCTCTCTGGTTTAGTGATCGTTGTAAAGCCAGCTACTGGGAAAAGTAATGCTTAAGGTTTTGGTTTTCTCAATAAATGTCAGTCTGACTTTAATTGGAAACCTGAGAGTATATTTTTAGCAGGAAAAATTATGGGGAGGGAAGCTGCAATTACCAGTGCAAAACTCTTCCTAACTTGTGCAACTAAATCCGGGTTTGACGGTTTCTGCTGATAACACAGTATTTAGAATAGTGGTTTGAGTTCTTCCGTCTGACGAGGTTATTAAGCAAAAAAGATTAAAGTTCATGAACAAGATGTTGTAGCAGAAATGCTAAGTTACTTCACATCATGTGTGCCTTTACGTTAATGAAACAGAAAATAAGCTAAGAGTAACGCTCTAAACAAAATAAGTTAGAAGAAAATGGAATGCATGAATAATGCACAGAATTCTTAAGTAGTTTACCACTGGTGTTGGAAAAAAAATTATCGGTATTTAGATTGTCAGCAAATACAACAAAAACCAGTCAACAACGAATTATATCACAATGGGGGTATTTACATATGACAACAATGTTTGAAAGTGCAACTCAAAAATATTGTAGTGAGTGATTTTTTATGAAGTCTGTTAATATTTACAGCCAGTCCTATAAAGTTGTAATGAACAGCTCAACCATTAATATTTAAAGTAGTCTTGAAGTATGTATTTTTCCAAGCTCAAGCATTGCACAGCTCATTCAAGTCTGTATTTTTAATCTCGTCTGTTACCTTGCCATTATTTTACATTTATACTGGAATTTATGTTGAGAATTGCTTCATATAAGCACCCAATCATTAATACTGCAGTGTTTCATTCTGCCACTTTGATTAGTCCAAATGAGATGAAGGGTATAAGTATTAGGGTCCTGATTTTAATTATTAGTACTTTAATCTTCTCACGTCCTTGATCAGGCAAAAGGTTCATTGTCTTTAGTTTGACCGTGACCTTTAAGCACTGGTATACTAAGGCAGGCTCCCAGCAGATCATTTCCAAAACCCTGTCTGTAATCCTCCTGTCTTTCTTTCTACCATATCTGAAGGTTTTCACAACATTATTCTACCTTCTATTTGTTTGCCTTTTTCCTTTCTACTCTATCACTAGACAATTTTAGTGTGGCAAATTACTGTGGCGAATATTCAGGTTTTAGTCATCTTTTCAGGCAGAGCTGTTTTGTTGTTATAAATTGTAATGTACATCATGTACTGATTAAAAATATTCCGTGTGTTGATAATCATACAAAGAATTTATTCTATCCTGTGTATTTAGAAACCAGGAATATGTTTTGTTTCCTCTCTTTGAGACAGATGCTGAAAAAATAACAGCAGTTGTGTGTAGTTTATCTTGCTGAGGAATAGATTATTTTGAAGGGGGAGCTGAGTGGAATTTATCTCCGATACGATGTTACGTATTTTTTTCATAAAGCTCTTGAAACGTAAGGAAATGTGACTGCGTGTTGACCTCAACAGGCTAGCTAGTCATTAATAACATACATGCAACACATTTCTTGAAGTCCTCCAGTAATTTTTCCAGTTCAATCTATTCTTAGAAAATTGAATTCTACTTTTAAAGTTAGAAATGGGAATTCTGTTGGTTTGGTTTGTAGGGTTTGGTTTGTTTTTTTCTATTAAGCATCTAATATAAATCTTAAGCTCCTCAGCTCTTGAAACACTCACCGTGGTCACTGAAAACATAATATAGTCCTTAACACTGTGGCCTTTTTATATTTTTGAGTATTTTACTCTTTTCTCTTATTATGAATAACTGCAGTTGGTGTTAGGTACACTGTCCAAAATTGAGTGTAGTACTGAGCACAGAAAAGCATTAAGCAATAGCTTCATATGTTCTGACTTCGTATGTTCATTGCCTGTACATTCAGAGAAATGGTTTTGCCTTTTTGTCTCACATGTGATCCATGATATCCCACATATAATTTCTTGAAAAGAAACTGACTCTTGTTTTTCACCCTGTATCTGTGAAGTTTGTTATTTGACATCAACAGTCTAATTCTTCTGGCCCAAATTGTCTACTTACACTTCCCCTTTACTCCTTTTTTCTCTTTTTTCTGATCGTTTCTCTGATTTGGGCTAACGCAGAAAAAAAAATTCTAAAAATAGTTAAGAAAATTTCAGAGGATAAAGTAGTGTATAAATAAGTTTGTTTATATGCAGAGATATTTA
The DNA here is from genome assembly GCA_027560215.1 of Halcyon smyrnensis. Taxonomy (NCBI): domain Eukaryota; kingdom Metazoa; phylum Chordata; class Aves; order Coraciiformes; family Alcedinidae; genus Halcyon; species Halcyon smyrnensis. Next base: position 48,526 of record JANHFZ010010068.1, on the reverse strand, counting down.
TTAGGAGGTTGGATATTACACCCCGTTCATGATGGGAGCTCAGCCTTCCTTGACCTGATGCTGCAGATACAGTACTGGATTTGTGCAGATAGGTTCCTTTTGCTTAGCTGTATATCTCTGAAAAATTTCCTTTACTCTGCCCTCTGTAAATACTTCTTTAGCGCTTAGATGTACTTCTGCCCTTCAAAGAGATGGGCATGTGGTGTGAAAACAGCTGAAAGCCACTGCAAAATCAATCTCAGCTGACCTACTTCTACACGAATTTCACTGGAGGGGGGAAAAATTGGAGTATGTTAATAATCTCTAATTATCCTTCCTTATCGTCAAAGACCCAACATCTTCCTATCTATCCATTCCCTGTCCTTTCCACTGAAATAGTTTTGTAGTTTTAACTTAGTTCTAATGATTAATATGATGTTTTTATTACTAGTAGTGATGATTAATACAAAACGTGACAGGAAAAATAAGTTGTTCATGCAAGTATATTTACATTTTTAAAAGTTTTCAGCAGGGAAAATGACATCAAAATTATTACATGTTAAACTACTGATTGTAAGTTTAGCTGATGTTATGAACATACAGCACAAGAAATATATCAGGATGAAAAAAATCCAGAAACTTAATTTAATGTGGTGTTTGTTTTGCTTCAGTGAAATGCGAGTTTTGTAATTACGTGTAGACATTATAGAATTTATTCATTAAGGAATGACCATTCATCTAAATGTACAGTTTCTCTAGCTCTTGTAAAGACTGGATTTATACCAAAATAAGAGTTTGCTGCACAGATAACATCTGTGGTTTTCATAACTTTCTGTTCACATTTGAAGTAACCCACACAAGAAATGCAAATATGTAAGTAGGTCTGGAATGGTTAAAAATACGATCTTCTGAATTTATTAATGAGTTTTGTTTAACAAATTTTTCCCAAAGTTTTAGTTAAACCTCAGTTCATGAAGTTCCTGTGCACACTTAGCCTGTATATTCAGATCTTCTCGTGTATCAAGAACATTACGAAATTAGAACCCGTGTTGTGATTCAGGTCAAGTACTTAGTGCTCCTAAATTTGTGTTCCAACTCTTGAGTGGTAAAGACTGTTCTAACCTTGTGAACATAGTTTTAATTTATTTTTAGTGGGCTAGAGGCAGCTAAAAATAATTGTTATGAAAGAACTTCTAAACATAGATAACACAGCTGAGAGAACTCATCCTCACTCATTGCTGATACATGGTAAAATCGGCTGGCGAATTTTCCCTGCCAAGTCAGTTCAATATTTTATTTTATTATTTTTATTGTAACAGGTGGGTAAACAAAATAACCTGACTTTCTTGATGCTTTTTCCACATCATCTCATTTGGGAAGCCATTGGAGCTTCAGAATGTGAAATTAGGCATGTTAACTGGCATAGCCTTATGAGCATAAGGAAGAGCAGTAGTATCCTAGAGCAATAGTATCCTAGAGCAGTAGTATCCTCACCGTTACTGTCAATAATAAATTCAAAGCCTGCCACTTTCTGATCAAAGATTATGTTCATTTAGCTGTTGTGCAGTTCTGCCCATTTAAATCAGCTGCAGGTTTGATACTTTGCTGCATGAGCACAGGAGTCATGGGGGCTTCAATAGAGCTAAAGCTCTTCCTACCTGCAGCCTTGTCCAGCCAGTTACGCTGAATTAGGATGTATTAAAATTACTGAATTGTGATATAAATATAGAGCTGTTAAAAATTACGCTACAGTAAAAAATAAGCAATCCTAAGGAGTTTTAACACGTTGAAACTCCACTTTTTAGATGGATAGATTAAAAAATACAGCTTGTGAAGACTGATGTATTATTTCCATTATATACTGTATATGGGGGAAAAAGGAAACTGAATCTTTTTCTGTGTAAGTAAATTAAATAGTGTCTCATTGGTGAGGTCTGACTGAAGCATAACATTGATAGTTTATGTTGCTAACTGGAAAAAAAAATTACTTCGCTAGGTATTGGTTCTTTTTCAGAAACAATTTGTATCCATGAAAATATTTCTTCTAAACTGGGATTTTGGTAACATTATATATTTTCATGCAACCACATAAACCTGAAATTAAATATATGTATAAGCTAGAGCATAAAGAAGAAGGCACATGCTTCACAGTTTAAATCAGAGATAGCAGTAGCTCAGTGTAACAAAATTTAATTAATTAATTAACACCAGCTAAGCGAGAGCAAGCTAGAATGTTAATGTTTGCAAGATCCTTCCGATCTTCACTTCCCAGATCAAAAGACACTCAAAGCAGAATAATTGTGTGATGTGCTTGTCTTGTTGAAATACAGTATCCAACTAGCATTTGAAGCTATGCTAGTTTTTTTATCTGATTTATCAGCTATTGAGAATTTAGAACATTTCCCATAGCATTGGATCTTCCTGTTGGTGAGTCCTTGCGTGTCGTCTGGCTACCCTGATGAGGATGGGTTTTAAATAAATAAAACCATCAACATAAAGAAAAGGTTTCTTCAAGGTTGCTAAATACGCTGCTGCTGACACAGAACCCTGAGGAATTTGCAGTGGAATATTGAAACCAGGTAGCCTGTGTGTCACTGTATTCAGCTATAGTACTAGGGAATAAAATTACTATTCATAACGCAAGCACTTTATCACTGTTCTTGCAAAAAAACTGCCATGAACTTTGAGACCTTGAGAACTAATATGCCAGAAACAATAGTGGAGAGATGGGAAGTTAGAAAAGGTAATTATTGAGCTGTTGTTAAGTAAACTCCTTTTGAGTCCCTGTATCTGGAAATCTAAAACAAAAAAAAAAGGAAGAGTGTTTGCTAGCTGGAGAGTGGAGAGCTATCAGAAAAATGCATTTTAAGTCAAATACTTTTAAACTAGAGGGAATATAATTTGGGGTTTCACAGAACCTGTAGGGATTTTATAAACAGTATCAAGAGTTTTGTTAAAATAAATAAAAATGTAAAGCTGTTTCAGATAAACACTTCCCTTTCCCCAGGGGAAATTATTGGTATTCACTAAAGCAGGGAGGGAGAGATGCTAGCGGGGTAAGATGATGATGGGATCAACATCCAACATGCCAGACTTTTTTGACTGACAGTAATCTGATCAACACTCTGGTCATAATAATTGTAAAAGCAAAGTTACACAACTAGAGGTACAGGAAACAATTTAAAATAGTTTCAGGTTGAAATGGATCTCTAACTAGAGGACTTTCTCCTTTTCCGATGCCCATTTTCCTCTTGATCATTTTGCAGCAGTTCCCTGCTTTCCCAGTTCTTACCTCTCCTCTGTACTGTCAGGCAGTATTTTCCCATTTCTTCTTTTTCTTCAGGAAGGGAATGTCCAGGACATGGTAACGCTGAAATGGAGCCAAGTTCAGAGGCAGATTTGAATGGAGAAGGGAAATATAATGGTTTTGCTGGTAAAAGAAGATGAGTTCTGTGGAGATGTTTAACTTTAATTTGCCTTGGCCCAGGAAACTCCAGGAAAGTGTTTTCCATGTTCCCAACAAAGGGGTTGGTTGGTTTTCTGGTTGGGTGGTTGGTTTGTTTTTGTCTGGTCTGAGCTGTCATCTCACAGCAGTTTGTGATAGCGGTCAATAATCTGTTTGAACTTTTGCAGACTGCTGTGTTTAAGCACATGCAAACAGGCCGCGTTTCAGATGTGTATGTATGTGTGGGACACAAAGTAAGAAATATTATCAGGAAGCCAGGTATTAAGAAGGCATGCTTTGATGTTTTAAATCTATAGCGGTTTTGTATTCCATGTTGTTCGCAAGCTGGGGAAAGATTTCAGTTTCCCACATTAAAGCACTATGGCTAATACAGATGTCTGAGGTAACTGTGAATATTATCTTCTTTATTATCACCTTCTGCTGGTTTGAAGTCTCTTTTGTTCTATTAGGAAACGGTGTCTTGGTGCATCCCATTTTTACCTCTGTGAATACTGGAAGTTGTAAGATTTTATTAGAGAAATCCATGAATTCAGATCTGCTGCTTTGCAGTCCTGTTGGCCTTAGTGCCCACAGTGTCGATGGAAATTTTGATAAATGGAAACATTGATGAACCTTCAGTCAAAAATTAGAAGAGGAAAAGATTTTTATTTTTTGAAGAAAACGTGCAAATCCTGCTGTGAGTACAACCTTTCAACCAGGGCTTCAGAAAGCTGCTTGGATGGGTACGGCTTCCGTGGTTGCACATTGGCAATCAAAAAGGGGAAAAAGTAAGTGCAGAAGTTCAGATAGGATCACCATCTTCATATATCTTCACATATGTATTAATCTTACTGGTTTTAAACTGTACTTGGGAAGAAATAGAGATCCTCGTTTTACTTTGGACTAGAGAACCTCACTGTGTTTACATTTGAAATACAAAGCTTTTGAGCATACCACCACACTGAAATTATTTGCTGTTTGTGTTAGACGCAAGAAAAAAATAACTGCTTTGATCAATTTCCTGCCTTGAAATGCCCTCTAATTTAACCATTATAGAACTGTATTTGATAGTGGCTCCACCAAATGAGCTGCTTTAGAAATGAACAATGTTGGTGTCAATTAATGCTCCTGTCACTTGTGCATCATTTGTCTAAATAAAAATGTAGGCACTGAATTTCAGGAGATTATAGAGTATGTTATTATGTGAATATTTGTCTTCTTTTTAGTTCGCTTGTATTTGAGAAGTATGTGTCTGTGACTGAATGTTGAGCTGATCTTTATAACCTTTTCAAGAAAGAACTAAATTAGAACTGCTAGAATACAGTCAGTATTTTAATGAAGAGACTGATTCTTCGGTATGATCAGTAGGCCTAGTAGGAGAGTGTGAAGCTTTGTGGTTGACAGTTCTCTCACATCTGTGCTACAGCAACTGTCAAGTCAATTAAAGAATGAAGCAATATCTAATAAAATAGAATTTAGGGATCTTTCCTCAGTTGCTCTTTCATAAATAGATGTGGTCTCAGATATTTTACTGCATAAACTGTGGCTTTAAATATATATATGCTTTTAGGTTAAGTTTGCTTCGCTTGAAACTGGTCTAACAAATGCCAAATTATCAGTTCTTGATGGACTGTGCTCTAAAGTGGATGGGACTTGTGGGTGCTGATGCTTATCCAGTGGATTAGTAACAGTTGGAACAAGAGCACAATCATGGTGTACTTACCCTTCACCCCCTTCCCTCCATGCTGTGTAGTGTGCTGTCTTTTCTAATCTGCCCTAAGTTACAGTGTTAAGACAGTAACAAAGCATGTTGTCTTGGCAAATCTACTTAACCACTGAGGGCTAGGAACAGTGCTTGTGCTTTGTGCAGCGGCTTTACTTCTTTCCTCCTCCTCACCTGTATAAATAGTATTTTGTATCATGTGTAAAGAGGCAGAATTAAATGCCTGTCCTAGCTGATTAGTCTGAAAATCCCTCACCGTACCTGGTGTATCCTGATGTTTCACTTTCTTCCTAGAACGTACATATGTTGTCTGTCCTAATGCACGTTAGAAGCATCAGACACCCAAGGTAGCCATGGAAAAGTCAGGCAGTCATCCAGGCAGTTCCAGGCTTCCTGCCCTAGACACTGGGGTACTGAGTTGTCCTAACATAGGGTCCAAGAGTGACCTCTCTGCTGAGACTTCATGTGAAGCTTTCACACAAAGAAATGTAAGGGACATCGCCCTGTGCAAAGCAGTTCCTTTGGTAGGTAGTACACGGCGGCTCGTGGGAAGCCTGTTGTGTGGGTGAGCTTTCTGGATGCACGCAGGGCAGTACTGGAGTGTAGCTTCTGGGGAGACTACAAAAGAATCAGCTTTCTGAATTGTCTCTTTTGTTTGTTTCCTTTTGATTGAGGTTCAGAGGTTGACTACCTTGGCTACTGGACAATTGACTGTTGTGTTTGCTCGGCGTGGTTTAGGAGAACTACCTAGTAATTCTCTTGAGGACCTCCTGTGACAATCTCTCCTACTCATACTGGTCCACTACACAAAATCTGCTGTCCGAAGGCTCGCCCTGGTGCTGCTGTTTTGTTAGCGCTATGCGAGGGAGGAAAGAGCATCAAATAGCCCAAGGTGATTTGCTTTGTTTGCACTTGAATTGCAGTGGTTTTTAAAAAACTTTTTAAAGAAAAATCTAATCAGCAGATGCCTTTTGAAAGATAGTAATGAACTTGGAGCCTGTTTAAAAGAAGAAAAAAGAATGCGAAGCAGAAGAAAACAATGTAAACCCAAAATGAATCTCCAAAAGTATAGGGAAGAAAAAAAAGCAACTATATTTTTGCACAGAGAAGATAGCACGTTTTTTGTTCTTCATTGCAGTGAGTCCATTTAGCACTGTGCACACTCTTTTATATAACGTGTTGTTCTAGGGGAGATAGCTGAGGTACCTTTTTTGGATAACAGGCTAGACACTGTGTTTGCTGAGTCAGGTGTGTTCAGTGCTACATAGCAGTAGAGTTACAGTGGAATTTTTATGCTGTTTAGATTTGCTCGGGTTTAATAAATAGAAAATAGTATTGGTTTAAAATGTATATATGTGTGTGTATATACCTTAATTCCTCTGTTTAAGTCCATAATTCCTTTGTTTTAGACCAAAAAAGAATGAAACTGAGTAAATCCAAAGACTTTTTCTACTGTATGTCAAATCTTATAACTTGCCCTACCTTTCATATGCTCAGTACTTTCCACTGACATTTTTACTTTGTGTATTCATCCATGGTAGAGAAATACATAATAGTTTATGATCAGTCTCAAGACGTGCATTGCTTTGCTACTGCAAGCTGAGGATTTACAAAGAAAGTTTCTCTAAATTTACCGTATACTTCATAAACTGTATCATTCTTAGTGTTTGTCCCGTGAAAGCTGCTGTTCAACATAATACATACATGAGTCGTACCTTTTTATAGATAAAAATCATAGTCTACCATCCTGCATCAAATAACTGGGAAAAATGCAACCATAATTAACTTATGTACATGCTCGTTGTATCTATTTTATTGCCATTTTAAGTACAGATCAAATGTACTCAAATGAAAAGAGAAAATGTGGCTGTATTCAAATGGCATGAATTCTGCCGGTGTTCCTGAACCTGCTGTTTCCTAATTGCATCTTGATGGCTCCCGCTTTATCTCAGCAGTTTATTTAGAGCGTCTGGATTGCTTTTTAGAGGCTCTCAGGAAGTGTTGACCTTTCTCTATTGACCAGATATGTGAATTTACTGCAATATTTCCCAGGGTGAAAAGAAACAGGAATATTATGATCAGGCGTGTATACATTATTATGGGTTACCTTGAGTATTGCATCCTCTATACTGAAATCTTTTAAGTTATGCAGATATATCTGACTTAATTAGGAGAGTTAACCACTGTAAGGGTACTGGATTTACTTGATTCTTTGCCTACAGGTTAAAATACATCTCTATTCAAAAGTGCTGTATACTGTTCAGCTGTAGCTTTATCCTTGTAGCTGTTGTGGGTCTGTAGAACAGTTGTACCTTGTGACGATGTGTGTCTGCAAACTGCGTAGGATGAAGTGATTCTGTCAGGAGGTATCTGAAGGAATGTTACTGGTAGAAAACCTCTGTATAGCAGTAGATACAGTCATAGTGGGCTACAATTCCATTCAGATACTGTATGTTTAAGTTATTACTTCCTTAATTTTGTCCAGGCTTTGTCCAGGACAGAAGAATGCTATTCACAGTAAAACTAATCTGAGTTTTGCATGTGAGCTTATAATATGGTATTTAAGGGAGCAGTTTCTGTCTCCAGAACAGTATGTTAACTGCATCTCTATCTATACTTAAACCATTTAGGGTGGGGATGCTCTCTGACAACTGAGATCAAGTTGAGTGACAGAGTTTTGGTGGATTACAGATGTTAGTGACACAACAGCTGGATGGAAATAGCCTGGGAAGCAGTGTTTAATTTTCATATGGAATATCAGGAAGATGAAACACAGAATCAGCAGTGTAATATGATGTAAGGGTAATAAGACATAACTAGTTGTCTGTGTATTCGATCTTTCTCTTTGAGGACAGTTTAATTTCCAGTTACAATATTTTTCTCATTTCTTCTTGATGTTATTCCCAGTACAGTTTGCATTTAAAGTGGTAATTTGTTGAAACAAGACATGTTCACGGAAAGGTGGTGATTTTGACTAATTCCTGAGGAGTGCATGATCTCTGAAGAAAGCATTTCAGAATTATTTAGAGGCCTCATCTAAATTGTATCGTAACTAGTATGAGAATCTAATTTTCTTACCGTAATTTAGACAATTTCTCACTATTAGAATTTTAGCCTTTGAATTGGAATGGCTCATTCTTATTTGTTGCTTTCTTTTTTGAATGGCATGAGAAGAGATGAGTATTAAGACTTTAGTTCTCTCGATTGAGTATCTGTTTCTAATTTAATTCACTGAGCCCTTTTAGCTCCTCAGTACCTTTTCTGCTAATGCACGCACATCAGAAGAACGCCTGGTGTTTATGAATATCTTAATTATTTGGAATTTCAGCTTACGCTTACATGCAGGTGTTTTGTTCCAATATTTCTCTAAACCATTGGTAATAAGTAAAACATTGTGCTTGCTAGTGCTGTGTCTGCATGTGTGTAGGCACATGAACTATCTGGATTTCATCTGTATACAGGAAACACTTTACCTATAGTAGCGGTGCTTACTTCTCTGGAACCTACTTATATGTCCTGCTTATTATTTCACAAATGAATGCAAGTATAGTAATGACAGGAGGTGGTGCAGTATACAGAGGGCAGACAGTATTCTCCTTGAATTTTTTCAAACCTGCTGATTCTTTGAAAAGCTCTGATTTTCTGGGAGTCACTTTAATTATCCAAAATGCTTCAACTAACAAAACTAGCCACAAAAACATTTATCTTTTTTTTTTTTCAAAATTCACACCTGAAAATATATTTTAATCTTTACAAATGTATGAAAAATGCAGGATAATTTTAACTACCTAACTTGACTTAGTAGTTATTATTCCTAACACAGTTTGTATATAAAATGATGATTTGTCAAAACAAGAGCTATTCACGTGGAAGGAGGTGAAGAGTGCAAACGTTTTGAAGAAAACATTTTAGAATTACTTAGAATAAATATTAAAATATGTAATGTAGTAGCAGCAGTAGCTGTATGAGAGTTAATCACCACACATTGTGTTCTCATGTCTTTCCAAATGACAGAATTATAATACTGAGTTGTAGTGAATCATATTATTCAGATGAGTGTTACATCAGTAACATTTTCCATGTGTAGAGGAAGCAGACTACTGCTGTTCATTATCTTATGCCCAGTACAGAAGACAGACAAATGAAGAAGCTCTTCTTCAAAATGACTTTTTAATAACTTACGTTTTCTGAAACATACTATCCCACTGTCTTTTGTTAAACATAGTTCAGTAACATTTTAATTACATGGAATTCCTATACCCACAAAAGATGCTGAGCTTGAAATCACATTTTCTTTCGTACCTCAGTCTTAATCTTAACTTGCATGTGGCACATACTGCCCTTTGGGGAAATAATGTTGAAAATGTTATTGATGGAGTTTGGATCTAAAAATCAATTTATATTAAACTGATGTGAAAAAGAAATGTGTTGAAACAAGCATGTACAAGAAAGCTTGAGCTTTTCATCCTAATACCTGCTTCAAAAACTATTCCAACAGTAGCAGTGTGGCTTAGGCAGCAGCATACCTGAGTTATTCTGATGGATTTCGTTTCCTTCCTTAAATTCCTTCCTTTCCAGTTTGATTGTGGTCTAGAAGTATTGTCAAAGTGAATGAACAAGATGCTTCTCAGAAGAAGCCTTCCCTAGCATAAGTTCCTCATTGCATTTACAGATTCATAGCTACATATGTACTTAAATATCATTATTGGGAAGGTTAGGTGAAATCACCTGCTTGCCTGTGCTGGCCTATTTCAGCCTTTTTTTTTTTTCTTTCTCCCCTCAGTGGTTTAACACAAATTAATGAATTCAAATGCCAGAATCATTCATATAAGTACATGTTTTCTGTAGACTGAGGATAAAATAGGAAGATTCGACTTCCAAAGAAGGTTATGGGAATGTTCATGCAATGTAGGAGGCCTAATCTTTGTGAAGTGCAGATGCAAAAAGAGTAAGGACTAGTCAAGTGATCCTTTAGAAAATACAGATTTAGTTTTATATTCCATTGAATTTAATTCTGAAACATCATTACCTAACTGTATGTTCTGATGCTTTTCTAACATGATGGAACCAATAATTCTGTGCCTCGTTGGCTGTTAATCCCAGTAACGTTGCCTTTTACATTGTAGTGAATTACATTTTTTCAGGTAATCGAAGTAGCATGTGTGTGTTTGTGTGCTGTATGTATACATGGACAAGACTCTGAAAATACATAAAGATTACAGGGGATCCATTAGTGTAAGTACAGTTCCTTTGCAAATATTGATGTAATTGGAAAATTCAGCAATAAAAGTGTTCTATTCTGTATCTTTCCCCACCTGTAATATGGTTGACCTTGTTTTTCAAGCTCAGATATTTAGATTGCTTCCCAAAAGCAGAGTTAGAAAGTTAAATCAAGGGCTAGAAAGAGTATTGCTCTACTAGTTATAAACAGTAATGCAGAATTAAGAATTATTTTGGAAATGTACATGTATAGACAAAGGATTTTTTGTTTTGTTTAATAAAATGATTAATAGGGTTTTGCAGATAGCATACTCAAAGCTATTAAATAATTTAATTTCTATGCAATATAAATACCAGGTTGCCATGACATTATAGATACTTCAAAGAAGCTTTTGTTATCAAAACTGCTGCTGTTAATGTGCACTCTAAACAGAGATTGCATTACTATTTTCCAGATGACAACAATGACTTTTAGAACCTTTTTAATTAGTTTTTTTTAACACTTTTTACAGCAAAATGTCAAATACAAGCAAATTATATATAACTAAACAAGTTAGAAATACATGTATGCACACAAACAACAATAAGGAAGAGCAAGGTTATAAGGAGCTATGACTACAACTGACAAAGAATTTAAGGACAGACTCAAGCAATGTCTTATTAAAAGATAATTATTTTGTTCCTTCTGTGGAGTAAAAATTCAGACTGAGCAGCCATGTGTCTGAGAAAAGAGTAACTGCAAAGGCCTGAAACTGAAGAACAAAGGCTGTAGAGTTTTAACTTCATACATCTCTTGCTTTAGAAATGAGATCATTTAGAAACCCTTTAATGTGTGTTGGAAATGACTAAATGATGATGATGCAAGAAAATATGTTTTTAACCCAAACCAAATCTTTTCCCCAAAGCAATTCTGAATGGTAGATTTTAATACTGTAAGGGAGGTAGTTTTGCTTATTCTGAAGGGGAGACCTATGATGAGAGAGTGTTGGTCTTCTCTGATGTGCTTTCATTTACAGCACTTCACAACAAAATACTGGCTGAGGGCTTGCTGCGTGCTGTGTGCCTGCATACCTTAAGCCAGACTTAATTTCACTGAACCTGTAACATATGTGGTCATGGGCATGTGAGGATTGATCCAAGGGCGACCCTTTGCCTTTGACGAGCTCATGGAATACTTGCCTGTAGCAGACATCTTAAGTTTTCTTTTTGCTAAATTTTCATCTCTGCATCCTCCTTTCAGATTTCCTCAAGGTGGGTGACATATGGGACAGGCATTTCTGTGAGATACGTTGCTGCAATAGCTGTGAAGGGAACACCATCGAGCAGTGTGTCACAAACTCTTCCCACAGGCTGCGGTTTCTTGTGGCAAGTTTTTAAAATGTGAACTTTTCTTCCTTCATCTTTCCAGCTAAAATGTGTATTTCCATGCAGGTATACTGCTGTGTTGCAGTGCAAATATAAAAGGCAGTTACCAGAGATCAGGGCTGTTGAGGAGCAGCACGCTTTCTGTGGATGACATTTCTCGGCTGACTCATGTTGATCCCATCTTGTAAGGGTGGTGGTGATGGTGGTGGTGTGTATGTCAGTTCAGAACTGCCTGTGGAAAAGGTTTATGGCTCTAATGTACCAGGTAGTGTTGCAACATAGGTAACCGTATAGCAGATCTTAGTGGAAGACTGTACAGGAGAGGAGTGGGATTCTTCTATGAAACAAAACTATTGTGACTCGTTGATCCTCACCCATGTACTTCCAAGCGCTACGATACATGTCTCCATGTGCCCTGGCTGGAAGTCAGATGCCCATCACACCCAGGCAGCCTGTACAGACCCGACCTGGTCACTGGACTCTGGGGAGCATGAGGGGCCTATTGCCAAGCCCTGCCCACCATCCTGGGGCTTGCCAGGCTGGCAACACCTGGAAGCCCCTCTCTGTCCCCAGTTGGAGCCCACAGGGATGACTCTCCTTCCGGAGACCCATAAGGATTTCCTTGCTGCCTCTCTCCTGGGTGTCTGTAGAAGCAGCATATGCGATATGTGTGGTGCTCGGGATTTACCGAGCAGCAGATGCAGGTGCTGTTATCTCCTGCTGCTTTGACAAACCTTCTCTAGGGTCTGCTCCTCCTGTGGCTTCCACACGTGCCTGGCCCCATCATCCCTGTCCTAGTGCTTCTTTTGGCGGAAGAAAACAGCCTTTCTTGCTGCTGAATGCTATGTACTGATGGCTTCATAAGTAGCTGCTGCATTATGTTGTGGTATTTGCAAACCTCGCCTACATAGTTTGCTAATTCTTAAGTCAGTTATGGGGCAGCTCAGCTGAAAGGGACCAGGAATGACCTGTGATGGAAAGCAGACCTGTGATGGAAAGCACACCCGAGGACGTGCTTCATGCGGGTGGACCAGTCTAGCATTTTGCCTGAACTGGTGTCTTCCTGGTATGCTGTCTGTGCCTCTTGTAGTGTCTTACGATAGATATGAGATGGACAATGTGGCCTGTGAGTCTTTGTAGAAGAGCTTACCTGTGGTGGGGAGCAGTGGTAGCCAGGATCATTTGTAGGCCATGTTCAGCTGTAATTTGAGTAAGATGGGGGTGCACAAGCTTGAGACTTTTCTGGGAGAGACCAGCTTGGGTAAGCACAGATGAAGTGCAGAAATTTATTTTTGTGTTTATTTAGGGTTATCTTAATTTATTCCTTCAAAGCCTGTTATCTTTTCATTCCCTATATAATTGTATCCTGGTTTTGTTCCTGAATCCTGAAACCTCCTTTGTCTTGCTGTTAACTAAGTAGCCTGGAAGGCCCTTAGAAGGACCCTTCTGAATTTCTTTGCAGTTTGGAAAGGTGCTGGTAGATGATCTCTCCTTCAACACCACGTTTCAGCATTTTCATGAAAGTTTGCAGTGGCCCTGACCTTCAGCAGTTCTTCTCTAACTTCCTCAAGTTGGATGCTAGAACTAAAAGCTTCTTCCTCTGAAGTTTTTTCTGTCTTTAGTGGCAGCTTAATAGGAACTTTCAACAGAGCCTGTTGTTATGAGTCCATCTCCGTGGAGAGATTCATTTTGGGCAGACAAATCACAACAACAGCTACAGGTGAAATCTTTGCACTCTGACTGATAGTTAATCTAAAAGGAGGCTTTTAATTTTTTTTTTTTTTTCTTTTCTAAAAGATCTATCCCTAAAAGACGTGTACTCATTCATTGTCCTAGACTCACAGGAACACAGTCAAGATGCAAGGGATATGATTTAATTAGGCTTCGGCTGTACTAACTCATCTGGGAAGTATCCAGCGCTAATTCAAATAGGGCAGGTCATGATTCTTCTCTGGTGGAAGCCTGGATTGCTTCCTGATTAATGTTATTGTCTACCTGTTGAAGAAGTGGCCTGGTACCAAAAGCCTTTACATACCACCTGGGTGCTGGCATTTTTAATTACAGATGCAACTGCTCTCTGTGTCAGGGTGGAGAGAGGGAGGGAAGGGAAGGGAAGAGCAGAGCATTACGACGGTGCTGTGAGGATTATATTTGTGATCTTGTCTTGAGAAGTTAAAAAAAATAGAAAATAATATTCTTTCTTAAAAACAGCCACCCGTCATTGCTTTATTAGAATGCTCAGCAATATTTCCCGACATCTAAAAATAAAAGCCAGTCTATGCCAACTTTGCTGTAGGGAGATTAAACCGTAACTGAAAGTAAAACCAAGGTCCTGATCGTATTTCTTTGGCAGCCTCGAGCCTGTAAGCAGAAAATAGACATCTCCTTACATGTCAAGTAACTGCTAGTTATTTGTCTCCCTGAAAGAAATAGTTGTTCTGTTCCTGTGGTTTCCGCACCCCCGCAGCTGCTTCTGCCTGAACATTGCTCTTAAATGAAGTAATTTCGACAGTGGCTACTGTGCTGGCAGGGTGTGCTGATAACTGATACAGAAGACGTGGTAATTAGAGATTTTGTTGGGGGTAAGAGGGATAGTGACTGTGAAAGAGATCTGTTAAATCTTGCAGTAATATTGCTAAATGAAATAAAAATTTTATACAGAACTGAACACTCACTATCCTTCACAGGATTTAGGCGTTTCATATTGTCTTGAACTACATGGCTGTTTTTTATATATTTATGTAGAAAAACTTATTCTTTCCCAAATTGACTAAGATGATGTGGCCTTACGTGAAACATTCAAAGGGACAGGCAGTATTTCCTGTTGAAACAAAGTCTCAGTTTAATAAACAAAAAGACAGTTGATTCATTACCTTCATGAAACTAACTCAGTGGAATTCCTGTAATGAGAATGTTTGCTTTCTACTGCTGCTTTCTAGTGTAGGAAATATTTTGGTTCATTAGAGAAAACATCTGGTCAGCTGTAAGAAGTTTTTCTTACTTAAAAAATGTTTTTATGGGAGACTCTGCTAATGCAGGTACTTCCACTGGCAGCTGGTTCTAAACAGAGAATAACGGGTTCATCTATCAAGGGAAATGGAATATGTATTCAATATCTTGCCACCAAAGTTGTAAGGATTTCATGTAAATGTGAGAAGAAAGGAGTATAACAGATGACTTCAGGCTTGTTGAATGCTCATCTTCTGCTTTTTCTATTGTAGGTGTATGAGAGTCTTACATATTTAGCTTCTAACATTGATACATATTTTAGCAACACAGAATACAATTGGTTCTGCTAAAAGTCCTATCAACCCTTCTGTTACACATACTATTTTCTTGAAGGTTGTTGTTTCATTTATTCTTCTGTTTGAGCTAAAATGCCCAAGATAATATTAGCAGTCTCACACAGAATCTTGTTACCTATCTGCCTGTGCCCATGGCTCTAACACTTAGCTTGGCCGTTGGAGAGATGGATACATCAGACTGAATATTCAGTCTGTTGCATCCACTGAGATTTAGCTTTTCGTTCAGTGATCTTGTCTGTGATTTTAAAGGTAGCTCACCTCAAGATTATCAAATTGTCAGTCAATTAGATAGTTTTCACTGATCCTAAAGACTGGTGTGCTACTGAAAAATGTGATTTTTTTTTTTTTTTGGATGTATCTTAAGCTTTGCTCTTTTTGAGAGATGTTACTTCCAGCAGCAGTTTGATTTTGTCATGCTGTAGCTTCTTTTTTTCCCTTTTTGTAGGATTTCTTTCACCCAGCACAATTGTAATTCAGTCTTCTGCTAGTTTTCATTGCTTCCCAAGATTTTTTTCACTTACTGTCACTGAATTGGCATTACAACAGAAAGGATTCTATTTTATATCTAATAGCAGAGTCTTTTTATTAAGTAGAATATATTGTGTGCATACATGTAATATACAGAGATACACATTTGGGGAAAATACATATCAGAATGTTAATAATACAGCAAAGTAACTAATTTAAAATGTAGGAGATACCAGAATGAAGATTCTTCCATGCAAGCTTAATTGGCCTTTCCATGTATATCTTCTCTGATTAGATGATCACTCTCTAGTTTTCACTTCGATTATACACTCACAGGTGTCACTGCGTTGCTGTATGTGCAGGTACTCACAGTATTGTCATAACCATGCTGCAGACGTGAAGGGTGATGCTGGTTTAACAGTCAGGAGCTACAGCTCTTTATGGCTCATGGATCCTACCTGAGAGGATTAGGTGGTTGTGTTAGGAAGGGAGGAACTCGGTGCGGAGCCTGTCACATTGTCCGTGGGGCCTCCCCTGCAGGGCTGGGTGCACACCTAAGCATGCCTGTCTACCGGAATGGCATCAATCTCACCCACTCCGACATGCTTCAGGGCTGACAAGTGACACTTGCCGCTAGGGAAAAACAAGCAAGCAAGTCCAGTGGAGAATTTCTAAGCAAGTTAATTGTGCCCTCATATTAGAGGTATAGAAGTGACAGCCTGTGAATTCAGGTTAAAAATACGGGGTAGAAAATGTGCTAAGTCAGGGAACAGACTTGTCTGGAGTAAGTGATTTTGCGTGCTTAGAGAACTGCCCTCCTTGTTTTCCAGCATAACTGTGTATAGTCTGTTGGACCACATCTCTACCTCTCAGAGTGAGCACCCTGAAAAGCTAATTAGTGCGTGCTTATGAGAACTTGGATTCATATACTTACCCAGCAGTAAGTGGTGGTTCTGTGGGACAAGTCCAGTTTTGTAATGTAGCACTTGTCTGCACTAATGCTCGCAGCAGTTAACAGCACAGAAGTCTGTGTCTAAGATAAACGGTGTCAGTAATTTCTTCTCCTTTGTATGCATTTCTTGTATCTCAGGAACAAGAAGTGTGTTCTTTCCACTGAGACCGAAAACTATTTCTTAGGTAATAGAAGAATGGCAGGATTGAAATGCTGTGGAATTCCAAAATCTGGAATAGATGTTTTCTGTCTGTGTTAAACCTCTTTTACCGTCTCTTTTCTGCTGATAGTCGTGACCTCGTCCTGCCTCTGCTTTGTGCTCCCTTCCTCTGTTCCTGTCCCCTTTGCCGTAGGGTCCAGTCCCATCCTTTCCTTATTTACCTGAATGGTTTTTTAAATACAAACCCTCCCGGTTTTGCAGTAAGATAGAATTGTTAAAATTCAATAGAAGATGATAGGATTTTTCATTGTCTTTTTCTGCTTTACTAATAATTTCTCAAAGAGAAATCCAGAAGCTGTTTTTCAGTTCTAATCTGTGTTTATCCGTTTTTATCCGTTTTCATACTGCTTTGTGAGCTTCGCACATTGATACTCCATGTGCCGCCTCCTGCTTCTTCCAGAAGCAAACTTTCCGAAAACACAAACAAGTTAGGCTGGCGTCATGTGGAGGAGCCCTACTCGGCCTGTCCCGAGGTGCCCGAGGAGCGAGGCAGCGGCCGGGGCCCCCCGGGGCCTGGACGGCCGGAGGCTAAGGCAGAGACCCGGGGGAGGCCCAGAGGGTGACGTGGCCGGGGCGGCGTTGCCGGGGCAACCGCGGGGGATTTAAACGCGGCGAAACCGGAAGTGGTGGTCGGAGCGCGAGGTGGTGGCCGGCGCCTCAGAGGAGCGCGCGAGCTGGGCGGGAGCGAAGCTCCGCAGCCCTCAGCGCCCGCCCGGCTGTGGGCGCGACCCGGCCGAAAGCTGCTCCCGGAGGAAAAGAGGCGGGTGTCCGGAGCCCGGGTCTTCGGCTGCACGGAGAGCCTGAGCTCGGCACTCGGGATGGAGGCGGCAGGGACGGCACCTGCGTGCGGTGCGAGCAGGTGAATGATGTGCTCACCGGGGGGCTGAGCTGCGGGATGGAGCAGGCGCGGTGAGGAGCATGAGGGAGTGTGAACGGGAAACAGGCTGGACGAGTCAGTCACTACATTGCTCCAAACAGGCCTCACAGTCAGGCAGGGCTCGCTACACAGAGGGCTCCCTGTCCTCTCTTCATCCTGACAGTGAACCACCTTGGACCCTGGGTGCCTGCAAAAGCAGGACTCAGCATCATCCCGCACCCCCTAACAACAGTACCAGCAACAGATACGGTGTTTTAAGGTCCGTAGACACTCATGAGTAAGTACAACATAGCGAAGCCCGCAGTGGTTATCATAAAAACCCACAGTGGTTATCATAAAAAGAAACAATGGGTGCTTGTAGGGGGAGACTCCCTGTTAACAGGTACAGAGACACCCGTCTGCCCACCTGACAAAGAATCTCAGGAGTTTGCTGCCTCCCAGGAGCAAAAATCCATGATGTTGCTGAAAGGGTGTCGCAGCTTGCGGAGACTACCCATTGGTACTCTTCCACGTGGGTATGAACGACACTGAGAGCACAAACCTGAGCAAAATCAAGGCAGACTATAAAGCTCTAGGGGCACAAGTTGAAAACACTGGTTGCCCGAGTTATCTTTTCTTCTGTCTTACCAGTGACAGGAAAGTTGATGACAACTGCAGGGGGTTGAAGAACCAATGAGGAGAGGTTCAATGCTGGACTTCCTATTAACAAACAAAGATTCCTGTTTGGCCTGCCCTGGGTAATCCTGCGTTGGCAGGGGAGTCGGACTAGGTGATCTCTAGAGGTCCCTTCCAACCCCTAACATTCTGTGATTCTATGATATAGATGGGAAACTTGTGTAATTCTGATATTTACTAAATGATACCTGGCTAGTAAGGCTGCCTGGAAAATTTGGTTTATCACTAGGTCTACAATGAGATGAAAGATGTGTTGTTTTGCTCTGGGGGTTTCAAACGTCTCTGCATCGTGGCACATGCTGCATTGTAAAATACTGAGTTCTAGGTATCTCTTTTCACAGTTTCTGTTCCAGAACACCTAACATTCTCCACTGAAAGAAAACACCAGAACCCCTCTTTTTAATTCAGTTTAATAGAGGGCAAAAGGGAGACAGTCTTTTTTCTTTTTCTTTTTTTCAGAATGGTCTTGATATAAGACACAGTGAACTCACTATTCGATTGAGAACTATGGATACAGCAATCTACCTTCGATAGTTTGGAATTATACTTAGGTATATAAAGGGTGACATTTTCCTACACCTAATATTAAGTAAGCATGGAAATCGCAGCTGCTTCTAGTCTAAGTTTAATGTCTAATCTAAGTCTAATGTATAACTAATTAATTTGAAGACAGATTTTTGTCTTTAAATAAATAATTAAAAGTGAGGATCAAACATACCCAATTTCTGGGGCTGAAAAATTAGGCATTGCCCTTTTCGCCTGGAAAGTATTAAGCCACAACGTGAAGATCAACAACTGGATGCATAATTTTCCCATACAGTGTATGTGTGTAAGAAGCAGAACGCTATATAATCCTGAAGGGAAACATGGTAGTTGGAGATTGTTTAATGGTAGCATGGAGGAAATAAAGAACAAAGGTACGGCTGGGTATTTTCTTAATTTTGCTAAAAATTAGGGAATAACCCAGAACAACCAGGAATTCTTGCCTTCACTCAGACTGCCAGCCCTCGAAGGCTCTCATGAAGTGGGTCACATCATCTATTTTTTTTCCTTTTCCTGCCGCCCTTACCCCAAAGGGGAAGAACAAATATGGTTTTCTGAAGGAGGTACATAAATTCCTTCTGCTTACTGCTTTAGGTGTGCAGATCCTTTTCTGCAGCTGTTTTTCTTTCCCCAAGCAGGTCGGCAGTTTACTGCTTACAGTTGCAGAGCGTATCCGTTGCTTCTACAAGGGAGGATTAGTAAAAGCAGTTGATGCTACTTTTTGTTTGTTTGGGGTTTTTTGGTCTTCATTATTCTTCGGTCTACTTTGAACTTGTGCCAGTAGTATACAATAGGGTTTTACATGCTTGTCAGGCAAGTTACTGTACTAATTTGTGAAACAGTTCTAAGCAGGATTATCAAAATAAGACTTGGGACTGTTTGGGTTTCTTTTTCCGAACTGAATCTTTATATAAACTACTGGCCTTTTCACATTAACAAGAAAAATCAGGAATTATGAGCTAGGAGTGTGGATTCAGTTTTGGTGAGATGAATCCCGGTGTCTGCTTCAGAAGGTTTATTGCCTTTTTGTAAGTAGCCTTTCAGTCTGTTTGAAGTATTGAAAATAATTTCTTTCTCTTTAGAAACACATTTTACTGCTGAATTGTGTTATAGAGAAGTGAGTTGATTTATGTAAATGACTATTCTGCATGTTGAAGATAAAAATAAGTACATAAATAAATTAACAGATTCAGACATCTCTGACAATTTCCAAATGAAACAGTGGGAATAGTTAAACTGAAAAATTTGAGAAAAGTAATGCATACCTTTTAATTCTTTAAGTTTAAATGTAAAATGCTACTTCAAAAGGCAAGAGTAAATCTCACACCTTCGGAGTTTTAAATCAGTGTTTTGCTTTTAAGCATGTCAGTTGTTTCAGTTAATTAGTTTAATTTCCTGATTTGTATTTGCATAAACATGACTGCATAACAGAATATTACTTCTGAGACTCCCTGCCAGTGGAAACTACCTTACCACGAGAACCTTGTCTTGAAAGTTTGACCCCTTAAACAAAGTGGGTCTGGTTTTAAGTAAAAAGGTCCATATTCTTCACCCAAATTAAATTCTGCGGGACTTTGTTCAAAGGTGATCTTGAAGGTTTCTGAATAGATAGAAGTGTTCAGTCTGAAACATCAGAGGAAGTTGGAATGATAAGAGAAAGTACCGAAGCTTTACATAATAGGAGAAAACATTGAAGTCTGTTTTCAAGAATTTTCAGGTGTTCGGAGGGTGTTTTTAATAGGACATCCAAGGACATCCAGACTGTCCTGGAAGGAGGTTTGGATATTAACATCTTATAGTAACATAGGTATGTAAAACTAATGTGCTGTGCATACTAATTGGCCCTGATAAAGAGTAGAGATCTTTAGTTCAGCCACAGTGATGTACTAATAAACCCCATTATATCCAGAAGCTGGGATTTTATGTCTGCACATTCCTGTCCTGTGACGTTTCACTCATCGAGATGGAATCGACTCATGAGCAGCTCTGTGTAGTGTAATGCAGGCCTAGTCTAAAGATGGATCTATATTACACCTAAGGTTTCAAGTCCTTTAGGGCTTCAGCTTTTATCATTCTTATTGGAAGTTGCCCCATCTGCTATTCCTTCATCAGCTTTTCTGCTGCTAATGTTTCATTAGCAGGAATGTTTCCTCTCTTGCTCGTTTTCATCTAGAGA
Source organism: Halcyon smyrnensis (assembly GCA_027560215.1). Classification (NCBI taxonomy): domain Eukaryota; kingdom Metazoa; phylum Chordata; class Aves; order Coraciiformes; family Alcedinidae; genus Halcyon; species Halcyon smyrnensis. Next base: position 27,578 of record JANHFZ010010068.1, on the reverse strand, counting down.
TGCTCTTTCTGTTATGAGTGAGATAGGCAACTAGAAACCTACAGCAGATTCTGTTTCTCCACACTGATAGGCGTGTTTTCCTGTACTCTTAAGAAGTTCACGTACACACACAGATCTAGTCCAGAATATGTCCGATAGTGTTGTCAGCAGATTCATTTTTCTTGTTTTCCTCCTTATTTTCTCTTAAGCCGTAAAATAAGATCTCAAGAGAAGCTTTCTCAACATAGAATATATTTTTTCAGCAAATTACCATCTGCCTTTAATCCTGCAACGTGTAATTGAAAATGAAAAATGTGATCAATAAGTTCTCAACATGTTCGGATAAATGCAGTAGGATTACTTTTTTCCTTTCCCTTCTGAATTTAATTCAAACTGTTTTGATACCTTCTTTCTGAAAGAAAAATACCTTTTGGAAGAGTTCAGTCTTCAGGCCTGATATTTTATGTAGGTAGAAGCATCTGAAGGCAGATGATTTGCATAACCATGAAGCTGTATTTCAAGATCTGTAGCTATTATCTGTCAAGTATAGAATAAGCCGTACCAGTGTCATTGTTGATTCTGGCTTACAAGCATCTATATAACTTTTTTAGTAGTTCAGTGTAAGATTTTAATGTTAAAGCTCAAGGAAGGAGTAAGTTTTGACTCCATTCTCATCCCTGCTACCTATTGCATCTTTTTCTTTGTCTTTTCATTTTGCAACATACGTTACTGTAGTAATGAGGGTAAGGAATATACAGAGTCCGTAACACACGCTTTTTGCTTATTTACATTGCTTTGTGTCTTCCACTCCATGCGAACTCATTTTCCCTCTTATTATTTTAGGTGTATTTTTTTAACTAAAAAAAAAAAGAAAAACGTTTACATAAATGTAAAAGTCCAACTGAAAATTCGTTGGAGTTGTGTTTTAATCACATATTGTTATATATTTTTTTAATTAAGCTGTTTGTGAGGATTCTTTCAGTTAACTCTTGAAAGGGGAAAATTTTAGATTTATTTTAGAACACTGAATTGTGCTGAGATGATTAGATAAAGATTATTGTTTGGAAGCCCTGAGTTAGCTTTTTAAGTCTATGAAAGAGTAACTTCAAGTCAGGTTTGTATTAAATTGCTTATTTTTGGTTTGGAGATCATTTTGTCTAAAACAGAACTGCAAAGGACATAAGGTTAATAGAGAAAGTAAATATCATTACTAAATGAGCTGATATAGTTGGGGGGGGGGGACAGGCAGGTTTTTAGGCACACAAACTCTTTGCCTTACCCACAACAATGAAAGTATTTCTGGATGGCATTTTTCTGAATCACTATTCAACCTGCATAATCCCTTTTCATTTTCTGAACCGGGTTTCTTGTTTTACCATGTTACCTCAAACCACTAATATCTTACACTGTGTTCATTATTTGGTTTTAGCATGATTTTCAGTGTATCAAAAAGTAACAGATCAGAGTCCGATCATACTAAAATGAGTAGTCAGTGGTACAACTTTACGTGTACAAAGTAGCTTAGGTTAATTATTGCAGTTATTAAAGGTAGAAATAACCAGTTGCTCCTTCCTGTGCAACCTGCTGTAGGTAAACCTGCTCTGGCAGAGGGGTTGGACTAGATGGCCTCCAGAGGTCCCTTCCAGCTCCTCCCAGTCTGTGACTGAGTGAGCATCGAGCAGCCCTAGGGCACCCGTGGGCAGTGTCAGCTCTGTGGCTGTCATGGCACCTGCACGAGGGACAGTTGCCCAGCTATGCTGTGTGGGGTCAACATAGCTTGTGGAGATCTGAAAATTTGAGTGCCTACCTGTAAATCATTGGACACTTCAGCATAAATATTTGTAAAAATAATAGAACTAAGAATAACTTTTGCAAATGTTGTTTGGGAGGATTTATCTTCACGTTTCACGAGAATTTTCTTACTTTCTACTTCTGTTTTTTCAAGATAGTGTTAGATATAAGTAGTGGAAAACATGAAACGGCACATGAAGTGATGTCATGATACAACTGTCTTTCCTGTTAGATTTAAAGATTCCAAACAAAATTGCTGCGATGTTTACTGGGAGCAAGCAAGCATGCATTCAGATTTTTACATTTGTGTGTGTGTGGTTTGTTTTGGGTTTTTTTCTGGTTTTTTTCCTATTTGCTTTTGTTTTCATTCCTCCACTTAAGCTCTGAGCTTAACATCAACAAATGATGCTTAGCATCAACAAATGATGGTTAATTGCAAGCTTTCTACCACCCTGTTCCTATGTGCTGTTTACTACTTCAATAGGTTTTCCTTTTCTTAAGAAAAAAATGACAAAATCACAAATCAACACCTTTTGTTTCCCAAGAAAGATCTTTGTCTTGCTTACACTTCTCCAAAAACTTGTATTCACTGGCACTGATGGGAACTGATCTGTACTGGTGCTTTTGCAGAATGTCGTGCAAATGCTTACTACTGAGAGCTGTGCTTACTTAGCACTGGTTCTGTTAATGATGGTGTGAAAATAACAGTGCTATGATAAGTACAGCCATAAATGCTGGCCTAGTAACTATATGCTACTGTCTAGTTTATGGGTTTTATGGAAACCGCGGTGAGAATGGTGTGAAGAATTATACAGATCTTTAATGGCACAATCTTTTCAATTATGCAGTCCATGAGCACAGGTTTTTTCGAGTGTCTCAGACTACAGCAGTTAATTTTATATCCCCATAGTTCTGGGAACCAAAGGGTTTCTTTTAACAAGTGTGTTCTGGTATCAGCCAAGGTCTGAGATACTTTGATTTTGGGGTTTTTTTTTCCCCTTCAATGTTTTTTTGACTTCATTAAGTTGTGGAAATTGTTACATTCAAAATTACCCTCATTTTTAATTCTCAAAGAAGTCTAAGCTTTCTACTAGCAAGGAATGATATCTATTTTGTATGTGGAGACAGAGAGGGAGTGAGGTCGTGGTTACTCAGTAGGTGCCAGTACGCGATATTGAAGGTGCATTTCCATGTCTCTCTAACCATCAGGTAACTCCAGGGTTACGTTCTTGCACAATGCAGCTCCAGAGGCAAGCTCCTTACTTCTCATGGGTATCTCGAAGGCTTGAGATAAGTGAATACATCTCTTTGACCTGTGGTGAAAGCCCACCAGGATAGTAAACCCACAAAGGCCTAGATACCTGTTAACAATGTTGTGGTTTGGGTGTTTAGTTTGTTTGATTTGGTTTTAATTTGTTTGTTTATTTTTGGTTTTGTTGGTTTTTGTTGGTGTGTTTGTTTTTTTTTTCCTGTGCTGGCAGTTGTGCATTTGGAGGGTAAGTAAAACATCAACCTATCCACTGACTTTTATAATGGCAAAATCAAGTGGTGTAAGTGTACACTAGCTGTGGTATGAGAGAAATTGTACCAGTATCATCTGGAAGGTTTCTGCCATGAGTTATCATCTTCTGATCTATAATGGCCCTCATAAAAAAAAAAAACACCAACGTGTTTGGTTTGGGGTTTTTTTTTTTGCCAATGATACTTTGATGGCAGGTGTTTGTAGCTCAGAGATTGCAAAATGTGGACTTCAGTTTAAAATATGGAAAAAAAAAAGGTTTCTCTATTCTGATGTCTGTATTCAGTATGAAATGTAGGTCCTAATGTGTTTAAGAAGAGATGTTTTTATTTGCTTGCTTTGGTGTGGATTTCACGGTTAGTCAGCTCTGCAGAGCAAATTCCCAGAGAGGACTAGGGGTCAGTCTAGGGCTGAGCTCATGCACCTTTCTGGGAAAGAAAATGACCTTTAATAAGCAAAATCACGTTAAAAAAAAATACGTTAGAAGTATATACTACTGTGCAAACTGGGTAAATTTCTCTTGTATGTTGGCATATGCTTTTGGATACAAGTGTGAATATTTTCCACATATAAAAAGAGGCTGAAAAACATTTTATTTCCAGTGTGTTATCAGTGAGAAGAGAAAGGGGAAGGGCAGAGGCACTGGAGATAGATTATACAGCTGGGTTTTTTTGAAACTTCTCAAGAAAATGTGATTAGATTAGATGAATTCTTTTAAGAATCTGTTCCTCTTTCTGTCCCACCATATCAATTATGCATATAGGTGCCTGCAGTATGTACACTTTCTGTACTGAGAAAGTGACCTGGGGGCATATCTACATTTTCCTTGGGAAAAAGAAACTGAAAACAAGATGTTTTGTACTTGGCTGAGATGGGTTGATTAAGTAGTCAGTTGTAGGTGACGGGGAAGAGAAGTCACTGAAAATAAACTCAAACTTGAAAAACTGCAATGGCAAGCAGCAAAAAAAAAGAAGAAAAGATTACAGAATAATGATGCTTAAATTGACTGTTCTCTGCTTTAGCAGCCAGGGCCAGCCTTTCTCTAACACAGACTTTCAATCACAACCTACAGAGGAAGAAGGAAAATCCTTTTATTTCTGAATGTTTGAACTATAATTTAACTGTAATTGCGTAATAACGTAGTCTCATCTCAGTCTATGTATTTGTGGGGTAAAAAACTCTTCTCCAGAATATCACTTCTGTGTTGTTTCTTCATTGTAGAAAGGTGGACCAGGACTTCTAAAAAGCTGAGGTTAGAAAAATGCCTTTGAGTGAAAAACAACAACAGATGTCTGATTATTCCATGAGAACCTTACTGTCATTCATTTTAAATCTCCTCTTGATGTAATTTAACATAAATAATTCAAAAATAGAGTATGAAAAATGTCATTTGACAGAGATAAATTTATAAAGTAGTTGAAAGTGGTCTCAGGATTTTACGAGCTGAATTAAATGTTTACTGCAAGTATACGAATCTTTCATCTGAAGACAAAAACACATTCATGTTTTTATCCTTTATATACACACATCAGCATGAACACACAACTCACCTTCCCGGTCATAAACAAAATATATAGCAATTCTGTTTTAAGATGCTGAGTCAATATGGTGTTGTACGTGAAAAAAACAGTCTTACTGCCTTCAAGAAATACTGTTAAATTTAAGTGACTTTTCTCGGCAGTGATGCAAGGTGCATTAGAGCATCAGAAACTAAACAAATTGACAGTATTTTTATTAATGTATGTTGAGGGATATTGAAAGTACTAGAAATGAGAGTAGACTGTAAGAGAAAAGAAAGCAATATTGCTAATATTCTAAAGAACTAGCTTATTTTGCATTACTTGAAAGAAAATTAAATTATTCACTGATATTTAAGGGTTGGACTTCAATTAAATTTTCATTCATGGTTTTTAAAATGATAATAAATGGCTAATGACTAACAATTTTCATAAGTATATTAGTAACTAATGATATAATTGGTATATATAAAAGATTTTAGGTGAATCTAGCAAGAAACTTTAGCATCTATCATGTCCCTTTCTTTGTTTTCAGAATTCTTTCAAGGGAAGTGTTACTTGCATACAGTGTAAAATTTTATGGCACGTTTTAAAATAATGAAGACATTTGTGCACTGGACTAGAAATATCAGGCTTGCTTTACAAGGCACTGAGCTTTGTATGAAGAATTCAGCTAAACTTTCGGACTTTATTGCTAGTATCTACAGTTATTTATGTTGGTTGTAAATATGTTTGCATTGATTTATTTCTTTCATTCATTGAAAAAAACTTGCCCTTTTTTTTTTTCTTTTGTTGTAAGGTGCTGAAGTACCTCTCGAAGTGTTGAAGAGCACTTTCATTTTTCTGCTTGTATCTTCCTATACAAAAGATGGTAATTTAAATCCCAGTATTAGGAATTCTGCCATTAATTTTAGTGATTCTTTTTATTCCGATTGTTTCCCTTATATCTGCTAGACTGTTTGCTGGGAAATAGTACAATGTGCCTCCTGGGTAAGTCTGTTATATCTAGATCCAGTTGGACCTGAGGAAAATACGCGTGAATGGTTGAGTATGGACTTCAGGGACCAGCTCTTGTCCTTGGACTCTGTCTGGATTGATTTAGTATGCAGGTCTTTTCATGAGCCTTATTGTTTCTGTTTGTCTTAATTGGGAAGGGGAAATAACAGTGTTGCCATACCTCTCAGGATGAATAATTAAACAGAGTGTTCTTACACTTCCGTACAAACAACTTATTACATGTTGCCTTGGCTGTTCACAACAGTGGGGAGCATGGACAGGGTAAACTCAAATGCTTTTACCAGCAAGGCTGTTCAAATACAAATCATTCTAAATCATTTTGTCTCCTGAGCCCAGGTACTAAGACCAAACTGATGACAATAATGTTGGTTTATAACCTATACTGCATGACAGTGTGTATCCCGTATGCTCTGCTGCCCAGTTGCTCTGAGCCCCTTAAACAGAGGTGATGCCTGAGGTATTTACCAAACAAGGTTTGCGATAGGACAGAGTGCTCGGGTTCCTTTCTCTAGTATCACCTTTCAAGAGGCAGAGTTTCTGCACACTGCATCTTAATCTCTGGGATGGCTCAAAAGAAGGGAGGTGAGACGCTCCTGTTGACAATGGACTAGGCTAGTAGTGCTTTTTTTGTGTGTTTATCCTAAGCACATTATGTAAGTAAGGAGGATTTAAAAGTTCACCAAACATTTACAGTGCACAGTGGCTGTCAAGCTATTTTTAATGCCTTTATATTCCTGAATATGCCATATTGTTTCCTTTAATGCCGTTTGATTTAAATAGATGTGTAGCTTATATTAATTTTGATACTAATTTTAGCTCAGGTTTAACAATATTGCACAGATTAAAACTATCAAAAGGAGGAAGCAGTTCCCTTTCATTTTGAAACGATGTTAACTGCACTGAAATATATGGTACAGGATATAAAACCTTGAAAGAAAAAAAATTTCTTTCAAGAAGACGACAAATAAAATCTTAATGTAGGGTTCCATTTTCCTTGTTATTCCTTGACAAAAAAACAAAAAAGGAATAACCTGTGTTAGAACCCTTCAATGCACTTTGCAGCTTCAGTGGATCAAGTTGAATAGGTCTCTTTTGACCAGCATTATCGCTGCATGGGTATTGAAATCATGCTCCTTGTGAACTGAAATTTCATCTGTGGTAACAAAAGGGGACTGGCAGAGCTTTTTACAAGTTAGCACCATTATTATGGAGACTCATCTTATCTTAGCGTTGAACTACTAGAGCCGTTTATGACATGGCACTGTTTTATCAATTAATGTTGAAAACTAGTACTTGAAAATAACTGTAACTTAAGACTATGATAGCTCTTTGTAAATACTTTATCTTTCCTTTTAGTGATTCCCTAAAAATGAATCCTTAAGGACATAAGAAAGCGCTTGTTTAGTATTACTTTTAAGATATTGTACCAGAGAAGCCCGTAGCCCTGAGTAATGATTCCGCTGTAAAGTGGCAAAGCTTTCTTTGATTTCAAAAGTCCAGTTCCAGCTGTTGTCAGCTGCTGTGCTGCCAGACTGTAGCTTCCTAGGAATGTCTGAAAGTAAGAATGTCTGAAAATGGGCAACAGTCACAGAGATAATACACATAGTTCTTAATTACAAAGAAACAACTTATAAAGCTTCCTGGAAAGGAGTTGAAAAGAACATGATAAAAGCTAGCAGGAGGGCAAGGCCAAAAGCTGAAGCCTAATGAAGGATAATAAAGTTGAGTTTTCTTACTCGTTCAGGAAACTTTGCCATATGTACTGTTGGTATAGACAGCAAATGAACATTTGTGAGATGGCATCTTTTACTGTAAAAACGACGACTAAAGAAGTGGAACAGCTATCACTACATGTGATTTCTGTCTAGGTTTGTATTAGGCCAGTGTTTCATAGTCTCCAGAAACTTACAGTCTATGTGAGGCTGATTTTTCTATTTCTGATATCTTATACATGCATACCTTATTCACTTGATGCTAGATCAGGCTTGTACCATAAAAGATGAGGAAGGAGCAAATTTGGTCAAATCCAAATACCTTAGGTACTGAGGCATGTGCAAGATTCTTTACACTGAAAGTAGGATTTTTGCAGCACGTGGGAGGACACTGGGAGGAAGTAGGATCTGCCAGACTATTACTGTGGACAAAGCATGTTCCGTGTTGAGTATTTGACCTGTACATTTTCACAGCACCAGTCGCAATGATAAGCGTGAAATGAGAATTGGAAGTGAGAGCAGACAGCCTTTCAGAAAGCTCGCTCATTTGTGAGCGCTTGTTGAATACAGGTGTACCGGGAAGTTTGTGTCCCAGAAAAGTGGCGTGAGATCTTATAAAACACAGTCAAGCTTATTGCTTAGCTACAGCTTAGATTGTCTGATGGAATTGAAGCTTAAAGATCAAACTTGTTGAATCTGCATGTAGCAGCTAGTAGAGTTAAACTGGCAAACCTGTGATTCGTTACATCCCTTCATCAGTAAGGTTACATACAGATTTTTCACAAGTGATTGAAAACCCTCACCTCAGAATGTGTGGAAATACGAAGTGGAACATTAATTAAATAGATATGTTTTAAGTAAGTTACTTGATAACCTCATTTCTTCTGTCTCCAGTCTTCTTTTGAATGAAATTCAGCACTTTTACCTTCTGACTATTGAAACTCTTCAGAGAAAGCAGCACTTCTTTGGTAGCAATCAGAGGACTGAACAGCATGGCATTGCTTCCCTGGTTTGGTAGGTTCTCAGATTAAAAGATAGTTGAGGTGTTTTTTTCTGGGTTGTCTCCAATTAGAATATGTCTGAAAAGCAGTTTAGAATAAAATCTTCAAAGAAAGGTCCAGGCTGCAGTCAGTGAAATTATTATGAAGGGTAGCAGTGTGACTTGAAGGACAGGCACAAACTGAGGAGATTTCAAAGGACTGGGAAAGGTCACAGTAGGGAAAAGGGGCTTACAGGTAAAAAGAACAGAACAGAAGGATGAACTGAGGAGGTGAAGAGGACAATAGCTCTGCAGAATATAATACATAGTGAAAATTGAATCCATAAGAGATGGAAAGCAACACTGGAATAATAAATACTGTGCACCACAAAGTCTGATGAAAAAGGAAAGGGGAGATTCTTTCGGAAAAGTCCATTTGAAGACAAAGTGAATGTATAGAAAAAATTTCTGGTAAAGCATGATCAGAAAGGTTAGAAAACATGGGAGGGAAAAAAAAAATGGAAATCTGTGAAGTAATATAATTGACAAGGTTGACAGCCTCCTTACCAGGCTGAATAAGATAATGAGCATGTGGAGTTACATATTTTTAAATCTGTTAAGCAAATGTAATATTGGAGAATGCAAAACATATTAGTGGACTAATTTGCAATGCCACTGACCATGGAGAATTTGAGAAGCTAAGCTTTTCTGAGAAATATCGAAGGCAAAAAAACCCCAAAAGATCTTTGCTTTATAAGTGTGTAATTCTTTCAAAGAAGTTAGGTGGCTGAATTGTTTAAATTTGTCAGTGTTGGTTATGTAGATCAAAATGCTAAATGATAGACAGCTATTGGAAAAGTTACTCCAAGTACTTGCCTAAAATGTCCTCATAGAAATGGGGAATTAGGCACACAGACTACGCTAAAGCAAAAAGTGTGATAAATATAAATTAAATTTTTTACATACTTTTTTTTTTATTAACACTGAACTAAGTATTACCATTAAGCATTACCACTGAACAGGCAAATTTTATTGTCTGTGACTTTATTCAGTGATGGTGTCGAGAAACAGTAAAACTTGTGCTGTTACTTGTTGAAGAGAGTAGACATTAGTGTATGTCATGTCATAGAGACAAATACAGGACATTTCCTATTCCAGTATGAACACAAATCCACTGAGGCCGGTTGGGGGATCTGGTGAGAGGGTAAATATGGAGCCAGGGTATTTTTAGTGGTGCCCAGTGACATGACAGGAGGCAGTCGCACAAGCTGAAGCACAGGAGACTCTCTGTGATCCCCACTCAGACACTGGGGGTGCCACTGGGATTTGTGTATGTATAAAGGTCAAATACTGTGTATCATTTTCTTACTAGCAATAGCTGATCAAAATGCATGAGCAAAGACCTGTGTTATTAGGATGATTAACTTTGAAAACTATTGATCACGGCACATGAGATTTTTTATTCAATGAATGAAGATGGAATTTAGTATCCATAATGTGTTTTTACCAGCAGCACCTGGTTGATCAGTCTTATACCAGTTGATTATTTTTTTGGTATTAGATGAACTTGATATACAATACTTAGGATAACACCACTCCAGTTTTTTATTGTCAGAACTTTAAGTTGGCCTATGCCCTTTTTTACCTCATGACTTTTTGAAATCACCGTGGAATGTTAATACACAACGAAGGCTAAGTATTTGTGTAAGGGTTTTCAAACAAAGGTGATCTCTCAAAGTAGCACATAAGTGATAATAATGTGCTAGTCACTCTTGACCCTTGATTTTTTTCTTCTTTACAAGGTGCCTAAACTTCTAAGTACTATTAAAAATTACTTGCTTATTTCATCTTCTTACAGGTAATACTAGAATACAAAGTGAAATTCTTCTTTGAGCCCTCCTAGTCATGAATTTTCACTCCCTTTTCCTACTTTTTTTTCTGTCCACATCCCTAGAGTGCCTATTTTTGACAGAATATGTTCTTCATCTCTAGACTCTGAATACTGTGAGTCTCAATCATATTACTGTTGATGGTTTAGCCTTCTTAATGGTTATAAATATTTAACAGTGGGTGCCATTAGAGTAATTAGTGGTATATACTCTGATCATTTCACATATGAACTCTTAAAAAATTTTCCTGTTTAATAATTAACACTTAAAATCTGTTAAAAAAATATAAAAATCTTTTCTACAAATAGCTTCTTGCTGTTGTACTAACCCTCAGCTGGGCCATCTACCAGTATGACATCAAGATTTGAAAGACACATCTTCAAATGCAGAATCTAAGTTGTTTCATTAACCAGCTGAAAGTGTAGATGTTAAAGCATGGAAGTATGTCTGTGTCTGAAAGTCGTGCAGTTACTGGTGTGTTACTTGCCAGTTACTAACACTGCTGAGTATTGACATAGGCCTACTCAGGCTACGTTTTCTATGTGTTTTCTATGTGTTTACACACACTGGGTGTTTCAGTGTCTCCACACAGCATGTGTGCAAGCTAGCGGGAATTAGTCACTAGTGAAATTAGTGCGTAGGCGGCGTGGCACTAGCACTGTGCAAGATGGTCACTCTCCCCTTCCCCACCAAGAGCCATCCATCAACATCATGTCTGAAGCCATTTGTTTTTTTTAAAACTGTTGAGGTTTTTTTTTAGTTTTGTGTAAATAGAATGGGCTTGTTCTAGACCTGCCTTTTGTGCTGTATGTAGTATCTGCATGACACTTAAAAACACTAGTCAGAAAGTAGTCAGCTCTTTGTTCCTCTATGTTTGGCTTTCAAAATCATTGCTGACCTTTTATTGCTGAGTTCAAGCAGTCCTTTGCATAGCCTCATTTACTAAATCTCAGCACCTTACCTCTATTTTGTGAGCTAAAGCAAGCAACCATACTTTTTCCTGTTATGAATTGGTGAAAGCCAGCTGGCATTCTCACAGGAACCATGTGGAAGGGGTGGGAGATCGGCAAGGTCGTAACGGGAGAGCAGGTAGAATCTGTGGTCAGAAGTGGTGGTAATATATCACATTATAGGCATTTTGGAGGATCCAGGATACCTCTTGCATTTCACATGTGACTATTTGATGCCTGAGTTTTCACGCTATGTCTTCTACATTTGAGTCTTTTAAGAACGTCTCTGCTGTTTCTGATCATGAATTTTGCATGTCTGTCTTATCTTTGTTCCCTAATAATGCACTTTGCTACTTAAGACCTTATGAAATCGGACCTGTAAATGTCATTACAGTGGCAATTTCTCATGGCAATTTCATTTATCACCAAATATTTGTAAGGTAGGAAGTAACTTGAAGCTCTATGTGTCAGGTATCCTATAACTTTGTATCAAAAGGACCTTGTGCTCAAGAGAGAGAGATTTCTTGGGAAGAGGCTGAAACAGTAGCATGAACTTCCACATAAAATAGGGACTGCTGTAGGGTTTTCCTATTCAGTTTAATCTTACCCTGTTTCAATGTGTGCAATGAAGGAAAGGCTGGGAAAATAAAAATAAAGTAAATTTTAAAAGACGTTAAAACCCTTCTGTAAAAGCATCTTTTCAAATTAGGAAACTTCTGGCTTCCTTATGAATTAAAAAGTTAACAAAAAAAACCCCTAATAATGAAATTAAGCCTTGAGAATATGTGGGTACTTAGAAATTAAGAAATCACACTCCTTTTTTTCCTGTGGACTTCTTTTTTAGAGAATATTTCCATCAGTAATTAAAAATCATTGTGTGAACATTATGGTTTCATACTTGTGAACCCCATAACCATTCAGTGAGTAGAATGAGGGTATTTGAGCGACAATAAAAAAAGAAACACAATGAAAAACAGTGAACCTACCAACAATTAAATAAAAGTAAAATCCCAGTCTTCTTTTATTACCAGGACTGATGAGGCATGAAAAACAAAGACTACATTGTGAGATGCAGATCTCGTGCTTGGATTTCAGGGCTGAAAAAAAATTCTTCCAGATAAAAAATGAAAGCATGTTGTCTTTTTTTTTTTAGTTCTTAACATGCTGACTAGATAACAAGTCCCGTTCTATGCTCAAATTATGATCAAATTTAATATAGGTCTTGTATTATTTTTATCAAGTATTATTAGTTTAATTTCACACAGAAGAAACTCAAAATTTGGACAGAAGTCGCATAAGATTAAAACACCAATAAAAATTCTTTAGAGACGGTAGAAAATATTTTTAAACGATTATTTTACAAGAAGGTAACATCAACACAGAGCTAATGAAACAAAACAGGGAAAAACCAACCCAAAAAGTACTATCAAACAGCAGTATTACCGAAAGTTACACATTTTAAAACACCTTCTTTTTACTAGGCAACTTAATCTTCGTTTCAAAGCCCTTTAGGAGCCTTAACCACGTGGATTTTCAATATGACTTAGGGCTAAGTTACACAGAGAAGTTGTTCCAGGGCCATATGTTAGGAAGCCTCAGCTGCTAGGCAGTAATTGCCTTCACTTTGCAATAATTGTGATTTAGTCCATGGCAAATGCACAACCTTCCGAGATAATTTGGCCCACAATTAGAACTCCGAAGAGTTCTCACACACGATACAGACGACTGCTGCCAGTGTCAGTGGTATCCAGTAACTTCTGTGCGTGTCTTATTTGTAAATGCTAAGGGTATTTCTAAAGAATTTCCATTTCAAAAGCACAAATAGGAACCAAATAGAACTTTTGAAAGCCAGGTTCATAAATGCTACTTACAGTATCAAGAGATAAATAGCTTTAATTGCTTTTAGAAGGCAGATTTAAAAATAAAATTTATTTATTACGAAAGGTTATTAATGTTTCCTTTTAATGCCAGTATTTTACTCATTATGTAGGAAAAAGAATAAATCTGCATGGAAGAACACAAGTACTGTGCAAACAGTTACATTTTTATCTAATTTGGAAGATATATTTTCATACAATCTAATATAGGTTGCTTAAGTCTGTATTATAAAAAAAAGTTCATAAAGTTTTGAAGGATGAATCTACAAACTTTTAAAACTTCCCAAAATCTTACTAAATTTAGTGATCCCATATATAAGCTAGAGACGGAAAGTTTAGACTACAGCAGTACTTTTTTCCATTATAAATTACAATAAAATCGTATTTTCCAGATGTCTTTCAGCTGCAGAGGGTAGTTTGGTGCAGTTGTTCGGGGTGCAAAACCATTAATATTGAAAATTGTGGTTTTTTAACTGTACTGGACCTTCCAGGCTCCATCTTTGCCCGACCTGAGCCATTGTGTCAACTGCAATTAGATTAATTACGGTTTCTAGAGAAGAGCAAGGGCTTTAAATACAGAACACTTAATGACTCCATGTAGTGATATGACAGGGGAGCTGGGATGAACCTGTGTGTGTTGTGGTACAGGGCTGGATGACAGTAATTGATGTCCTGTCTTAGCTGTCAGCTATCTCTCAGTTCAAGCATATGGCATCTGACTGAGCGAGCAGCAAGGCGATATGTCATTGTCAGCATTTGGGTGTGTCTTTTCTCAGTGCCTGGGGTACCTGAGGAGACACCAGCATCAAATTCTGGTAGGCTTGGGAGCTGATTCCTCTCTTGATTAATGACACTAATTGAAGTTAAAGTCTGTGCGCACACCAAGGGCAGAACAGAATCTTCTTAATTTATCTCTTTGCACGCAGCTGACACCCACTCTTCATGGAGAAGTTCCAGTGAGCGTAGGCTTACAAACACTTAAGGTTCCTGCTTTCTTGACATAGGATGCTAATAAATCCCACTGTTGTATCAGTTTTGATGGCAGTTATTTGTTGTCTAATTCTATTTTTTAAAATAAAAGCCAGAAAAGCTCTGGGGTCATAATCGTGCATTCTGCTAAGCATTTCTTAAAAAAAAAAAACAACAAAAAAAACTAACCCAAGATTTATAATAGTATTAGGAATGACATCTTACCTACTAACTGTTTATCTTGAAAGCTTGGACTGGAGTTATCAATATACTGGACAAGACTCTCAAACCTGTCAGTAAGAGCAGATCAGGTTCACTGTTCTGTTATGTTTGTGGGTGATTTACAGATTTTCTGGTTACTGATGAAGAAAGTGCAAGTCTCTGTACTGATGCTTGGCGTGACTGGAAACATGGAACAAACACAGTAATTGTTCTGTTTTGCTTCTAAACATGGAGTCAGTCTTGGGGCCCGAAAATAAAGTTTTGGGAATTTGTAATTGCTGAAGAGAAGTGAGCTCTTGCCAACTCAAAGTTAATGAAATTTCTATTGCTCTGATTCATGCTACTTAAAAAAAGTGAAGTAAACCAGTAACAGTTATCTGTCATTTAAAAATGAATAGCTGAAAATATCTGGATAGCTTAAAATCCTTGCTGTTGTGCAGTTCATATCTTCTTCACAAACTTTCTTTTTTATTGCAATGAGTAGTGGACATCCTTCACCAGTAAAAACTGGCAGTGCCAGGACTGCCGTGCTGTTGTACACACTCGTGTACTTAGGAGCACCATTTGGTGTGACACAGAACGTAGGTGGGGATCCTCTTCCGACACAGCAGCTGGATTCAGCTCGTTTTTTACGTGTTTATGGGCACAATGAAACCTTTACTTTATTTTGGTTCCCAGTGAACTTCTGCAGTAAAATCATAAGACCAATCTTGCAGCAGTTCTTTAGTCTATCAGTATGCCAGCATGCTGCTGATTAGCAGTAATGTGTTTGACATCATGATTTCGGATTGAACTGCAGGACTGGCATTTAGAAGCAGTAGACGAAACAAAAAATCATATTCCCCAAGTAATTGATTTTTGTGCACCAGTAAAAAGTAAACAAAAACTTGAGTCATCTTCAACTAATTTTTTTTACTGTGACCATATCTGTAAAGTCGTGTGGACTCTGTAGCAGTGGGTTCTGCCTTGAGAGCTGACACGGTGTTGCTTGTGTGACAGGCTGTGTAGATCATGTCCTCTTTTCTCTCACTGCTAAAGTGGGATATACTCACCACTTCTGCAGATCACCTTGATAGATGCAGTCAAAAAGGTTCTCTAAAGATCAGTAGTAGTACTATTCACATCCTGTGTACTTATGAAGAATGTCTTAAAATTGTCCACTTACAGCATAGCAGGTAAGCCATGAAAAAATAGAGATGAGCAATTGCAGAATGAACAAATGATTGTTTAGCCTGAAGAGGAGGAGGTTTGGCAGGAATCTCATCCCTGTGTACAGACACCTGAAAGGGAGGTACCAAAGTGGATGGAGACAGGTTCTTTCCAGTGGTGCCCAGTGCTGGGGCAGGAGGCAATGGGCACAAACTGAAAGAGAGGGTGCTTCATCTGACCATCAGGAAATGCTTTTTCACTGTGCGGGTGACTGAGCACTGGCACAGGTTGCTCACAGAGGCTGTGGAATCTGCCTTCCTTGGAGACGTTCAAAAGCCATCTGGACACAGTGCTGGGCAGCCAGCTCTAGGTTGTCCTGCATGAGCAGAGGGTTGGACAAGATGTCTTCCAGAGGTCCCTTCCAACCTCAGCCGTTGTGTGAATTTGTGAATTATGTCAGACATGTTTAAGAACTTTCTGCATTTTGAGGGGCACTTCCCCTGGCTCTTTATGTAGCAAAAAAAACCCAACCTGTGTAGCGAGAGGCATATTCTAAGCATAGCATTTGAAAGAGGGAAAATGTATGTGACATTAGGTCTTTTGTGATATAAGCAGAGTATTATTATGTCAATGCTGTGGCCATTCTGTTAAAATCTATCTTTTTTTTTAAGAACAGAAGGGATTTATATTTTGATGCTCATGATAAAAACCCCGATTATTTTACATATTTCCATAATATCCCTATTCTGACTGATTAGAGAAATATCTTTAGAAACTAAAACTAACTTTTGTAGTGCTTTAAGCAGGGAAAACTGAAATTGCTATAAATAATTAATTTAATCAGTATTTTTGTACTGTTTTCCGGACTGCCAGCAGTTCTTGTAATTCTTAAAAAAATACAGAGTCTATTAATGTCACTTCTACAAGGCAGATCCAGATGTGGGGCCCTATTTAGTAATAGTATCATTAGTAGTGGCATTATCACTCTTTTCAAGTTTAATACATTAATGGTCCCTGCATACAGCTTTATTCTGCTGCTCAGAAATGAGAACTGTAAGTTTCTGCACATGATAACGTTGGTTGTTGGGGTTCTTCTGCATGTTCGGAAGAGATTCAGGCTGGTATTGCAAAGACCCCTAGGTGAAAGAGGATGTGGAGTCGAAGCAAGTTGTGTGTGCGATAAGAATTATGTCCATCATTAGCATGTCTGGGTGCTTTCTCAGACAGTTGTTATGATGAGGTTACTATAAAAGTTAATTAGAAATGTTTTTGTAGCACAGTTTTAGTTAGATCTTTTCTTAAGTTTTTATTTTTTAAAGTTACTGGAAACGGTCTGGCTACTTGAAAACTTTTTTACCACCTCGTGTAGTGGCAAGATTTAAAAGCAGTCTGGGAGAAAAATCGACATTTAAACTGCTGTATTGGGGGACCAGAATAGTTGGATAACATGGAACTTGAACATCGTGGAGTGTAAGTTAATGGAAGTGGGTAGCGATTGTCCAGTTTTCGTTGGAGCAACCAAGGACAAAGATAAAACACCACGACTTGATAAAATATCTTAACCACAGTAGTAGGTACACCTGTTTAAGGAATCTGTATCTGTCAGCCTTTCTGTTGGACAACTAAGTGTCAAGAAAATTAATCACTGTGCTTGCTGCTAAATTTAGAAATACAACCTCATTCCAACCTAGGCCAGAGAGAACAAGTGCCCTGAAATCCCTAAACCAGTGATAGTGTCCCTTGGGTGTGTAGCTCTCTGCTTTTGCTTTAAAGAGACAGAAAACTCTGCCCTGTGTTTTTCATGGAGATGGGTTGATTAGCTGGCTGTGGAAACCAGGACTGTTCAGTGCCCTGGGTTCCTGGGAGAGGAGCAGGAGGCAGCATGTCAGATGTAGGGGACTGGATCCATCAAATTCCTTCTTTCGGATCAGGACACGTTAGACAGAGGCAGTGCATTGAAATGCCTGCTTGCTGCACATAAGCAGTGCTTATATTCCCCTGTGCATATAATACTATACAAAACGGTTCCTGTGTTGGCTATAACTCAGTTTTTCATGTTGTAATCTGGTAAGGATTGTCTACTCCACAAAATTTGTATGTGATGCAGCACAGGGCACAATTATTGTACTGGTCAGTTGAAATTATAGTCCAAGGCCCCAGTGCTGCAGGTTTCCTCGTGAGGATGTGTTAACCTGTCTGTACTGGCAATTGCAGGCTGACCTTTGGCAGGCTGCAAATGTGCAAGCCCTGCAGGCCTGATACACAAACAGAGCGGCTGTGCTGGACCTGAGCTAATAATTGTATCATTGAAAAAAAAAGTATCTAATTTGTGGAGACGTTGCTCCTAAGCTTGGATGGGCCTATATTGTAGAAAAAACCCTGCTCAACGGTGTCTGTCCCAACTTCAGAATGTCTGCATTGTGCCCTGTTTGCTCTGGTTTAGAGAACAGAGTATCGGTGAGAAATAGTCCACTATGAATTCAAATCCAGTTGACTGAACATCAAGTTTTCCCACACAAAGAAGAGTTTAGTTATTTGTCGTCTTTTGTTTGCAGTGGGTTTTTTTTTTGTATCATCTACAATATCCCTATATGGACAAGGCAGGTGCAAGAAAGGCAAAAAAGCTGCTGGTTAAGTAGTAATACACAGAAAATTGTGGAGCAGAGTGTTCAAGTGTTTTCCCTTGAAAGCTCTAGTGTGGAGTTCCAGTAGAAAAGCATATAAACTGTAGGAGTTCAAATGTAACACAGAAATCAGAAAGTAAGAGAAAACTTGAGGAGTAATTAGCTAATATTAAAAAGAACGTTGATAAGTACATCCAAAGCAAGAAGCCTTTTGCTTCTGTTGCAGAGTTATGGAAGTAATTATAGATGATGAAAACATTACAGAAGAATACTTGATTTATTTACTCAATTGAAAACAAACATCCTTCCTCATTCTCTTAGAGCAAACAAAAAAAGCGGTGAAGAGCTACTAATAACCAAAGGTAGATTTTT
This sequence comes from Halcyon smyrnensis, assembly GCA_027560215.1. NCBI lineage: Eukaryota > Metazoa > Chordata > Aves > Coraciiformes > Alcedinidae > Halcyon > Halcyon smyrnensis. Next base: position 9,012 of record JANHFZ010010068.1, on the reverse strand, counting down.
TTAAAAAATGCCTTTTTTTTTGTTAAGAGTCTCTAAGCTGTGTCGAAATGTAGAGCTAGAACAGCTTTTAGTACCTGGATCATTCAGGTCACAGTGACATCCCACCAAGAATGAAGTCGTTACATGACTCTCACAAAGTGGTCTGGGATTGAGTTTGCACGATGGGACGAAACAACAATAAAGGACAAGTACGTACAGAGGTTACAATTATTGAAAGAGTGTAAAATCACAGATGGAAAATGGTTCGTTCCAAGACTCAAATATTAGAAACTAAATGCAGTTAAGAAGAGGAGGGAAATTAGGTTTAATGTGAGGGATAAAAGCGATACCTGTCAGTTAAGTATGAGGAATAATCTCCCATGGGGAAATAATAGTACTGCTATCATTTAGCACTTTGATAATTGAGTTGCATAACACGTTCTGATATGCACACTACTGAGGGGAACAATTCTGCACTGTCAGGCCATTAATTTGTTCCTCTTAATAAATATCTTCTGTATTATGTTTATAGAATTTATAGCATACAGATGCTTTTCCTTCTTGATAGCCTAAGCACTTCTGTTGCACGCAGCACTCACACGTATGCAGTCATCTACGTGCAGAATTTATTTAGCCATGTAAAAAATTAGCCACAAGTGTCCCCAGTAAGAGAGTTAGTAAGTCTCAGAATATATCATTGTGAAAGGGATGCCGTGTTTGTTGACTTTGAGACCATCCAGGATTTCGTTAACTTGATTCCCTCAGAGATACTATCTACAGAACAGACTCACCTAGATCATTTACTGCATATAATTTGAATTTGCTTGAATGATGTTGACACCGGTGATCAGATAATGGTGCGCTTATCTTGTTTCAGCCTTTTTAGTAAGTCATTGGTGATATATTTCTTTTGGGGCTCAAAATCTAGTCTACATAAATCTGTGTTCACTAGATGTGATTATGTCAACTCATAATCCTTAAGAAGACCAAAGATTTATAAGGAACTCTCACGTTCTTCTTTTTCCGAATTAACTGCATTTAATCTTTCTCAACTCTCTAGCACAGAAGAATAAAATATTTCAGGACTGACTGATACTAGACAAATTCTTTGCTTTCTCAAATGAAAAGGAATTTCTTGTTTACAGTAGTTAGAGTAAGAACTCAAAGACAATGAAGATGCTACATCTCTGCAATTACAGTCAGAGGAAAGAAAAGGTCAGCGTGTCTGAACATCTAAGAACCAGACAGAGATTACAGAACAGTTTGTGAGTTGTGCAGTTAACCAAATGGATTTAGGCTTTTTTCTGGACTTGATAATATTAAAAAAAAGATTCACATGTATAGGGTACTGAACTGATACCTGAACTTACCGGTTGGCTCGTAGTTGGACACAGGTGCATAGTTTTAATTTTTGCTGTCTGGAGATGCTCCATTTATTTTAGTTTGGATTTTTAAAAGCTTTTTCTTAATTTTCATAATTTCTAGAATGGATCGAAGTGAACAATTGAACTTGTTTCATTTTCTTTCTCTTTCCTGAGACAAAGCCTTCTATAGAAAAGGAATGCAGCCCCATGCTTTGTGGCTGCTTTTACTTCTGTATTTCAAGAGTGAAAATAAATAGTAACTCATTACACAACAGAACGGAAAGAGGAGGGCAATGGGGAAGGAAGATCTATAGATTCTTAACCCTGACTTCTTTCTAGTCATTATTATATTGTCATTGTGTTTTTTAATAAGCATATTAAGCAGCACAGATCTCAAGACAACGTTACTGAAAGGCAGAACCTCTCTGTCTGCTCCCAATAGTATAGTGTAGAAAAAGGACTTGAAATTATTTCTGTATTTACTGTATTTCAATGCACAGATGAATGATTACTCAAATTTCTTTTTGATCGTAACTAGAGACTTGCGCAGCTAATTACATAATGTATTGAAATCCATGTATTTCTGCATAATTAGCCATGCACTTGCAAAAAGAGATGTTTGTGTACATTATATTGGTAGAATACAGGACAAAATAGGAATCAAGCTTTTATTGAAGTACAGATTGTAATAACAGTCTAGACGGTAATGTCAGCAAAAGTCATTAATGTAGAAAGCAAGACAGTTTGATCTCTTTGTCAATGGTGAATATAAAATGTAGTTAAAACTTCTCTTTAAAAAATCACAGAGGATTATTTCATGCAGTGAAACTTTTAAAGAAATCTCCTATGGTATTGATGATTATATTATTCCTCACTCTGTTCACCTCTGTCTTTTCTTGCTTGGCACAGCAGGAAAAGTAGTAGTAGTCTGACACAGAATACTGTAGAAGTCCCTATAAGGATCTAGGATCCTACGTTTTGTAATAGTAGAATTGCTCTAATTTGGAGGGAAGCAGCAAAAAAAAATGACAAAGGGGAATAGAAGAGGTTACTTCTGATTCAGGGTGGTAACAGTGGCTTCTGGGACATACAATAGATTTTATGCAAGGCAATGTTGGTTTTAATGATTTTTATGCAGTGTTGAGATTCTCCTGCTAGGAGGCTGCCAGACTGTCTGGTGCAGGCAACGCAAGGAAGGATTTAGGATTGCTTCTTGAAGGAAAAAAAAGAGTTCAGCTGTTAGCAGTGGAGAAGCTTGCTGTAGCTATGTAGAGCAAAGCAGCACAATGCTTGATACATGCAGTGGCCTGCAGTAAGGAGTGGTTTTTTCAGGCATTTATGCAACTGGAATCTTAAGGAGAAATAGCACATTGTCAGGTCTGAGAACCTACGTGCTATTTTATCATTTTGTTTTATTTCTTAGTCTCACATCGTATTTTAATCCAAATTTGATTTCAAGCAAATGTTTTTTACCCAACTGAGGATAAAAATTTATCTGTGTTGGAATAACATAGTCTCTTCTTTCCTTTCATGCATCCTTTCTCTGAATACTCCTCTATTCAGAGATGATCAAAACTTCCATTGAGTCAGAAGTGTCCACTCTGAGAAGGTACCATAAATGACAGCGTTAAACAGTGTCTTCAACCTGCTGACCTGAGCCCAGTTACGGAAGGGTATTTCCTGATGGCTTGTGAACCTTTAGTTATCTGTAAAATTGCACTTGAGAATAGCTTCAAAATCCCTATCTGAAGCTGTGACCTAGTATTGTGTGACTCAATGTGATTTAAACTCTGGCCTCTTAAATCAGTAAGTTCCATTTTTAAAATAGTATTGGTATTTGAAGCTCAGTAAAAGCTTGATTGTGAGTGAAAATATGAGGAGAATTAGCAGTGATACATCTCGGCCAGTTCCGTTCTGCTGCCAAAGACTTTCACTTGGAGGGAAGATGTATGCGTGTGGAAAAGTCATAGCTGTGGTTCTTCAACCAAAACAAATTATAAATAAATCAGGAATGCATATAGATAGTTGCAAATATTTATCACAAAGTAATGATAGGAGAAACCGATTCTAGAACACTCTTTACAAGTAATTACCATTTCCTTAGGATTTATGCATTTATAATGATAGTGAGTTCTGAAGTGTGATCGTGTAAGTTATGCAAGCATGCAGTTTGACTTGCAGTGGGCTAATTCTTTAACTGAAGTACTCAGAATCTGTCTGGTTTCTTTACAGTTATATAGAAAAACAGTTGGCCATAGTACTTCTTAATATACTGAGAGAAATACATACCAGACTTCCATACTAACACCTTGTGCCTACAAGTGAATAGATTCAAGGCCAGGAAGCATTAGGATCTAGAAGGGCGTCAAAAAATCATCAGGAAGAATGACAACATAACTAAAAAGTGGAAATAATAAGTGAGAAAGGAGTTGTCTGTTGAAACTTTTTTGAGAGGTACAGACTGTTTCTTGAGAGGTAGAGGAGGTAGAGGAGCATCCCTCTCCTTTGACAACAGAGCAAATGTTGTTTGTCTGCTGAGAATTCCTGTTGGATTATACGTCTGAATCATCAGACATGGGAGAGCAGCCCCTCTGTGCTTCCTCAGAGAGCTTGGTTTGCAAGATAAATGTCTGAAAATGGGATTCCTGTAAGTATGCCAACAAGCAGTTTCTGGGAGCCTTGACAGTTTGCTGGTGAAAACTCTGGAGAGGCTTAAAGGCTGTGATTTAATTTTTCATCTCCATTTTTTGATCATTAACAATTTTAAGAACTTTGTCTGTTGGATCGTAGACGCATAGGTGCGCTAGACCTATGGATCTGGATCCTGGCAGTTGAAATGTTAACCGAATCCCTTCTGTATCAGAGATTTAAATATAATTTATGTGCTGTAATGGTAGAGAGTAACACAGAAGTTTGTTAAATGACATTGTGCACCAGCCATCTGACTGATTACTAAATGGCTGTCCGCATTAGAATATTGTGAAGGTGGCTGGTTCTGTAAAAATAGCACCACCTCACTGGAGGGATGGGAGCAAGAAACAGCACACAGCACAGATATTAATATTTGGAATTTTCTTTTGAAGTGTGTGAGTCTTAAATCGGCCCTTGACAGAACCTAGAGAAAGGGAAGGTAGCGTAATTCATGATTTGGAAAGTGATAAACCTTGTAATTCAATCATAAGGTTGTAAGTAGCTAAACTCATTGCTCCTTAACATTTATCAATGTACTTGTAAGGATTTTGTATGCAATACATTTATTGATATATCCATAAGGAATTTTTTAATAAAGGAAAATTTAATCCAGTCTTACATCTTACTGTGACTGAAGATATTTCTATAAAAGCATGCAAAAAAAAGCAAAAGTAGACTGACTTCATACTGTAAAGAAAGGAGTGAAATTTTGGTGGAATCTACTTATGTAATCTATAGTTACCCTTCAATTTCCTGATCCTGTCCAATTAAAGAGAATAGAAACATTGATACGTGTTTTATTTAGCATTGAATCTATTCCTATACTCTGGGGTGGGATTTGATGAGGTCATAGTGTAAAATAGCTAAAGATAATACTGCATTTTTCTTTTCTTTCTGATCTGTGCATCTTTTAGATACTTTATTTCATTCGTATGGTTAAAAAATGTAAATTAAACACTGTGTTACATGTGTGACGATGGTCAGGAGCAACGGAGCAAACAGGGCTTCCAGTATGTTAGAGACAATAAAGCAAAAAGGTGACGATAAAAGGCAAGCAATACCTAACCATTGTATTAGAATTGTCTGGGCATTAAAACAGTATTAGTATAAATCCATTTCTGCTCGTGTTAAAATCAAACAAACAAAACCCCCTTTTTGCTGTTGAATGCTGCAATATTTTGTTAGGTGTCTTGAATTAACCTTGTTGAGACTAAGGTTAATGAGAGCATTTCTCAATCCAAGAGGAGAATGTTTTGTTTAGAATGATTTTCTTCTCGACTGCAGTAACTTTGATAAACCCTCTTCTTTACAAGGTACCACGATGAGTGGAAATTTCTGAAGGGAAAATGTGTATTAGTGGTGTCCTGAGTATTTGTGAACACTTTGAATATGCCTTTACTTGGCAAAATTACAATGGAGAATGCATATGTGAATATGGTAATACGTTTCTCCTTGGCTTATAGTCATAATCACTTGAATAGGGTTTCACATTCTTGTAATTTAAAGTGGCACGTGGGCTACTGTTTGTTTAATTCTTGTCTTCTTGGTGTTATTTTTGCACTCTGTTCACATTCTTCATCAGTGCTCTGAACAGTCTATGCTTTCTTTGTTCCTACAGAATATATGAAGTTATATTTAAACTCATGTTTAGGATGCAAACTAAGTCCTCTTTATACCCTTGAGAAAGAAAAGTACTGCTATCAGGAATAATTAGGTTTTAATTGTCATTGACAAGTTGCTATGTATGTGGCTTTGTCAGACCTTGTTTATTCCTTCTTCATGCTTTCTCTATTTCCTCTATTTAATATCGCTGATATTTCCTTCTGAATATACAATTTTTGATTTCTTGAATAAAGTAACTAACCTCATTGTTATTAAAAATACTGAAAAAAGCATGAAGAAAAACTTAGGCCTGACTTAACTTTTTCGTATTCCTCCAGTTTATTTGACTTGCACTCTGGTTTAATTCTGTTAACCAGAGTGAAAAACACAGAGGGTCAACAGATGCTGCACAGAGATTGCTTAAAAGTATTCAAGACTTTATCCCTTGGTGTTGATAACAAATCAATACCTGGCCAGATATTGTGTTCTTTTGGGGGGAGTACCGTGGTGAAAAAAAGCTTATTCCTTTTATAAGTAATTATTTGCTTAAAAGACTCCTTGGCCTTTCTAAACCCTATTGCTTTTTGAGTGTCATGCACAATCCACACTTATCCTTTTGTCTAATCAATAGGTATTAGATGTTCATCCAGATCTAATAGCTGTGTCAGCTTTTAGGTCCGTGTTCTTGGGTATTATGAGGACGTTTCTGAATGCTGTGGAGTTGCTACATTCCTTTTCATTTGGTGCAGTGTAAAAAGAGTGACAATACGCTCCTTAATGTACGTAAGAAAAAAATGTCAAGTGCTAAACCCTTCCATCATATCACTCTCCTTCAGTGTGTGGAGACTCGTGGTTGTAAAGTTGAACAAGACTGTGGCCCATGAGCTAAATTCCTTTCTAAACAATTCCTGTTTTCCTTCTTGCTTAATTCCCCAGGAACAAGAAGGAGAGAGCAAAGAATTAAGGAATAGTTCAGTGATTGCAGCTTCATGCTATAGTGCAGCAGCTTTCCACAGAGCAGACATGTTGATGTGGTGGCTCTCTTCATAAGGGAGAAATATCTGTGGGCACAGACCTGTAAAGAGCCCGCAACTTTGTCATTCTTTTCCGCTGTCTTCTGTAATATCTAGGTCCCCTGAGGGAATGTTTCGGAGCTCATTTCTGTTGGATTGTTTGTGAAAGGTGGAAAAACAGATGTTCAAGTTAAGGTGGACTGGGGATAGGGATCTTAAGTCATCATTGGCTGCCCAAACAAACGCTTGGGTGAGTTTGTCTGTGGATGCTCTTGTTGTTTTTTTCCATAAGCCCACTCCTGAAAGCTCTGCGCTTGTTAAAATGCTTCTTTCTTAGTCAGAAAAAAAAGTTAATGCAAGGAAAGTCATTCTAGAGGACAGTCTCAGAAACACAAGGGAAAACCAGAGGGGAAATGCCAGGGAAGGAGAATGCATTTTGCTGCATTTACTCGGTTCCATTTTAAAATGCCACTAGTGTTTGGCGTTTAGCCATTTGCTAGAGAAAACAGATTCCCAGTCTCAGAGTCCTAATGATGTACTAGAGATTAGAAGGGAAAATTATAATTAATTTTGTGTAAAGTCCAAAGGCGAAATGCACTTGAGTTAGGAAAAAAAAATAAAAATAATTGTCCCATTTCAAGTGCTGGCATTCTTCAGAGTGATGATGGGGACATACACAGGAAGAGGAGCTAATGAGCTGCTGTTTTCTAATCAAAGCAGAAAAATCTAGTGGCAAAATGACAGGCTTCCCATTTCAATGTCATTTACAAAATGACAAAAATAGCCCATTGCTTACACAATGAAGAAAGAATTACAAAGTTTATTGCTAATGAATATTTTTGTTGTTGTTTTTCTTAATATGTCAAATGCATGTGTTTCGTTCAGTGTATTTTATGTCAAAATGACACATCTACCTTGTTTCTTATGGTTTATTAATTAGTCAGAAGGGCAGGTATTGATAGATACTGTCTTTTCGTTACAAGCTTTTCCATTTGAGAAGCTCTTTGTGTTTCCACATGCATGTATATGTGTGTCTGCCTCTCTCTCTTGATTAATAATAGATGCATAACATAATTAAGAGTAGGAAGTTTTGTGCAGCAGTGCAAGATGGCACTTTTCTGAAGAAACTAGAAAGAAAATGTTGAGAAATATTGATTTGATCCCATATGGAAAAATGGTCTGACAAGATGATATGCTTGAAGACTACCAAAGAAACTGAAAAATTTCAGTAGGGAGAAACAAGAATGGAGAAGAACGATTTAATAATGGAAAAACCTAGAAGGAAAGGCCTGTTCACCTAGGAAGATATAAAAACAAAAAAAGAAAAAGAAATATGTTGAATATTTTTGAAAAATTGCCAAGTAACCTTGACTTCCTACATATACTTCAAGTTTAAGCCATTCTTCAATAAATCCTCTGATTTTTTTGTTTGTTTGGGGTTTTTTGGGGTTTTTTTTTGGTTGGTTTTGGGGTGTTATTTTGTTTTGTTTTTAAGTTATCTTCTGCTTCTTTATTTCATAAGGTAGTAGTCAGGTAAGCAGAACTGATGAGCAAAACAAACAGGAAATCCTGGGAAAGAGCATCTCTTGAAGGCTTTTTGAATATTTAACAAGATGGAATTCCCTTCATTTAGTAATATTTTATAAAGAAACCAATAACTTTGTGTTCTAATGTTTCTGAGATTTGTACCCAAACTTAGCAATAGCAATAATGTCCACTATAAATCATGCTGTGGTAGCATTCTCAAGAGAAGAAACAGCCCTTGAAGATTTGACATTAAATTTGTGTATTTTTCAAATTAGAACAGGAACACTAACCTTTAAAAGTTAAATAGTTTGTAAAATTATTCCAGAGACACTTTTCTTCACCTCTCTGTAGGTGATGCAGCTTCTCTTATCTTCCATGACTCAGGCTTCTTGATGCGCGCTCTTCCCAAGCAGTTCAAGTTACTCTCTATCGCACGACGTGTACAAGTATCATTATCCACTTCTTTAAGATGTTGACCTAGTTTTAAAGAAGAATTGTTCTCAATGATTTCTAGTGTTGCCTTTTCTTACTCTCAATCAAATATTTCCCAAACATTTTATTATTTTCTGTGAGACAAATCCTTGGTGCTCAAATTTCTCTCCTTCAGCTCTACAGCCGGTGAGTACAAGTGCACCTTCAGTACTGGTTCAGTTCCTTGTTGAATTTTTAATCCCAGTGCCCAATTTCATCCAGGTTAGTCAGAGCAAGTGCTGGTTTGTGACATGTTCCAATGCTCAAGGTGTCTGAAAATGGGCAGCCATGTAGGAGGCTGCAGCAATTACACCCTCAGTACGGAAGCACTGAAATATGACTTCTACCCTTAGTTTGATATCCTC
>JANHFZ010010067.1:0-13452 GCA_027560215.1 Halcyon smyrnensis | reverse complement strand
GTTAGTTAGAAGAACTGAGCTGAAAAGTAAAATCACTGAACAGAATTGGTTCTGTTCTCACTCAAACCAGGACACCCCGAGAAAGTGATGAGGTCCCCAAAGTCCATGTGGAGACCCTGCCAGGGAATGTCTTGATGTTGCTGCAGAGCTCTCTTCTCCAGCCTCCTCCTTTGATCCCTTAACATCCCCAGACCGTGAGTGTTTTTCCTGTGCACCAGGCTTGTTTCCCCAGGGCTCTCACAATCCACTTACTCCAGTTAATTGTGCCTCAGAGCCCCTGTTTGGCTGTTAGCTGGTGCTGCTCTTCCAAGCAGAGTGGCTAATGCAGTTCTGCAGCAGCCGCTCTGCCATGGTCCATGCCCGGGGGCTGTCTCCTCTCTCTGCTTACTGCTGATACGATGCCTTCTGCCTCCAGCCACACAGGGGAGAAGCCCTTCCAGTGCATCGTGTGTGGCCGAGCCTTTGCCCAGAAGTCCAATGTGAAGAAGCACATGCAGACCCATAAAGTGTGGCCTCCAGGGCTGGGTTGCACCATCTCCCGCAACTCCATCACGGTGCAGGTCATGGCCTTGAATCCCAACCAGCCGGAGGACGAGGAGAACACAGGTTTGCTGCCTGGGGTGGTATGTCCATGGGGCAGAGCAGTGATGTGAGGAGTCTGCACATCCCTGCACCTCCTCCACACGGGAAGGGAGGAGAGGCAGGAGCTGTGTGTGCTGTTTGCGTTCCTCCTGCGGGGTTTAGCAGCACACACGAGAGCAGTGAGGCACATTCACTGGACTCCAGCTGACTGGTGCATCCCCCAGCTGTGGTGGATTCAGGTGCTGGTGGAGACAGCAGCTCCAAATCTGTGCCAGTGGGTGCATGTGCCTGTGTGAGGTGTCTTCCCTCTTCTCACTCCGTGGCAGGTGCAGCACTCCCTGGCAGTGCATGAGCCACCTCTGGTCTAGTGGCCAGACAAGCCAGGGGCTTAGCATAGCCTAGTGCTCTGGCTTGTTTGCAGTGTGCAAGTCATACCTGGGCTGGGTCTGGCCCCAGCAGCCAACTGAAAATACTTGAGGCAGAGAAATGCTCTTTGCTGGCAGACGGTGCCTGGACACCCTTTCTGCTGGTGGCCTCAGTCCTGGTAGGAGGGGAGTGAAGGCAGCGACGGTGTCACGTATAGGACAGAGTCCCACTGGAGCTGCTTTCTGCAGACATGCACTGTGAGCTACTGGCTGGATCTTGCCTCCTGTCTCCTGCCAGAGATGGGAGTAAATCTGGATCTGGTTGAATGGCAGAGACCTGTTCTGACTGCTCCACAGAGCACAATTATGTCCCTGGAAAAAGAGAATGGGTTAAGGAGAGGAAGGTGGAGTAGTCAGAGTGCTTAATAATCTGCAGACAAATTTAAAACTACCCTGTCAGAGGGTGAGATTCATCTGATCTAAAGAATCTGCCTTTGAAAGGAAGGAAGAGCCTGGACCCAGAGCCAGGCCTGGTGTGTCTTGGCAGTGCGGTGCTTGCAGAGCAGCTGTCTTGTGACAGGCCGTGACTTCCTCTCTCCCTTCCCCCAGGTTTGACTCAGCCCTCAAGGAACCCTGCACCACCCCCCCAAGACATGAACCCCTTGGATGAGAGCGAGGCGGGCAAACTGGAAGCCAAGCAGGTTGTCTTGATCGATAGCTCTTACCAGTGCCAGTTCTGCCCCAGCAAATTCAACACCTATTTCCAGCTCAAATCGCATATGACACAACACAAGAACGAGCAGGTAGGGACAGAGGGTGCCCTGTGTTGGTGGTGAGATGGGGATGGGCTTCACATAGTGCACTGGCTCCTGGGGTCTGTCCTGAGCTTCCTGCTCTGTAAAGCAGCCAGTGCTTCCCATGCAGCTCAGCTCTGCCTGTCTGTATTGCAGCTGGGTGGTCTGGGTGACTCTGAAAAGCTCCTCTGCCACCACCCTGCTGAGAGAGAAGTCAGGCCGGTAGGTCTGGGTGGCTAGAGAAGAAGCAAAGAAGAAAAGTCCACAGTTTTCAGAGTAGGTGGCAGCTCTCAGGTCATGGGACAGTCACTGCTGGGGTGTTGTGGTCTCACCCACTTGAGTGGTTTCAGGTACTCACACCAACAGCCTTTCCTCCCACCTTGCTTTCTGAGGGCAGTGCCCTGACAATCTGTGTTTGCAGAATGTTCAACTCCCGGAAGGTTCTGTTGTTGTCTTCACCCAGAGCTGCCAGCCACCTTTTGATGCTGAGCTGCCCTGCACTATTCTTCAAAAACCCTTCCTCTGAGGAAGGGGATGTTTCACCACCACACTGTGTCCTGCTGCAGTGCAGAGCTGGGTTTCACTGCTGTGCCCTGAGTGCTGATGTGGCTGTGGGCATGGTGGGATGCTCTGGGAACCACAGCGTTGCTTTGTTCATAACATCAGCTCAGCTGTTCTCCAGCCCAGTGGGTCAGGGGTCAGTGGTCCCTTGCTGTAAACGACCCAGTGGCAACGATTTCCAAAAAGGAAAGCCACTGGCTATTGGCAGAGGGCTTCCCCTGTTAGTTTCCGTGCTGTGCCGCTCCAGTCACTCTCCTTCTTCTCCCAGGTGTACAAATGTGTGGTGAAGACCTGCGCTCAGACCTTCCAGAAGCTGGAGTCCTTCCTTGAGCACATCAAGAGCCACCAGGAAGAGCTGAGTTATCGCTGCCACCTCTGCAGCAAGGACTTCCCCTCCCTGTATGAGCTGGGTGTCCACCAGTACTCCCACAGCCTGCTGCCCCAGCACAGCCCCAAGAAGGATGTGGCCGTGTACAAGTACAGTAGCAATCGGTGCTCACAAGGCTTGTTAGGAGTGAGTGGGTGCAGAGTGTGTTTGGCTGAGAGTGGTGGGGACATTAGAGGGAAGAGGGGGCTGTGTGTTCAGCAGGGGCTGCGTGTTCAGCAGCCGTGGGTTTTTTGGGCATCCAGGTGGCAAATGGGGGGGACCCTCTGCCAGGCTGATGGGACCGAGCACTTTGACTGCAAGGAAGCTTCTGGAAAGACAGGGAAAGGTTGGGGTCGGTTACATGGGAAGATCCCATCACTGCAACTCCCCTTATCACCAGTCAAGAGTGAGATGGGCACAGCTGAACCTGCACTGGGCTGGGCCACAGAGCCAGGGCAGCTCCTTCTTGTAGAAGTTGTGCCCAGAAAATATCTCCTATTCCTTTGCTATGAAAGGATCTATTTTTACTACCTGGGAAAGCCTTTCTATTGGTGTAAAGGGAAAGGGCAAGAAGTTCCAAAAAGAGCTCTCTGGAGCTTTTGAAATGGCAGTAGAGACATACAGGAGGAGTAGGAAGCCCAGAAGATACTGAATTCACTTAGGAGCTTCATGGAATAAGTATCTGCTGCTACTTCAATGGATATAAACTTGAGCATAGAAGGTTCCGTCTCAACATGAGGAGGACCTTCATTCCTGTGACGGTGATGGAGCCTGGAAGAGGCTGCCCAGAGAGGTTGTGGAGTCTCCTTCTCTGGAGACTTTCCAGACCCACCTGGATCTGTTCCTGTGTGGCCTGCCCTGGGTGATCCTGCTTTGGCAGGGGGGTTGGACTCGATGATCTCCAGAGGTCCCTTCCAACCCCTACCATTCTATGATTCCACTGCAGAGCTTCATCCTGCAGCTTATAAGTGGAGATCTTTGAGATCAGAGCCCTGCTTAGGATGGAGGAGGTTTTAACCTAAGAAAAAAGGGCTTCACAGCAGGTACTCAGCAGGAGCACCTCTGTGTCCCTTGTCAATGTGTGTCCCCATTGCCCATTAGCAGTCACCTTCAGCAGAGGTGTCTGGGCAGAAATACTGCCCAAATGTGTGACAACAGGGCAGTTGGGTGGAGAGGGCCCAGGTGGCCTGAGCCAAAGCCTTGTTAGATGCTGGAGACCTGACATGGAAGCGTGTCACCTCATGGGTGCCCCAGCCGTGGGTAACGCTGCTGTTCTGCTGTGACCCCCTCCTCCCAGCTCCTTCACTGGGAGCTGCTGTCTCTCTGTGATGAGGAAGGAAGGAGGTGTTTTAAGTAAGGTGAGGTCGTTACTTAGGACTTGTCCTTGCAGGATATGTGCTCTGGTCTGGGTGAGCGCTTCCCCAGGAGTCTGGGTAGAAGAGCACTTAAAATTTAAAGGCTGTTCCACACAGTTTTCCAGCATTTCCCCTCATGAAGGATGCTAAGTGTGAGTGTGATCTGGCTACGTGGGGTTGCTGAGGCTTCAGAGCACTTGGGTGGTGGTGTTACCCTGTCAAAATACAACCTGGACGGGGGCTGGCGGGTGGGCTGAGCAGTCATGCTGGCTCTGCCTGCTGGGGTTTGCTGGCCATTGCCTTGTTCACAGGCTCTGTCCTTTCTCTCCGCATCAGATGTGTGAAGTGTGTAAATAAATATTCCACCCCGGAAGCCCTGGAGCACCACCTGCAGACAGCAACGCACAACTTTCCCTGCCCTCACTGCCAGAAGGTGGGTGGGTGGCTGCTGCCTGGGCTGCTCCGGGACATGAAGCCGGGGCTCTGAGGGGGGTGGGAACCCTTGGATCCCTTTCCTCTCCCTTCCTACCTCAGTACAGACTGGCAGGCTTGCGAGGTGCTTTTCAGAGAGACAGAGGTGATTGCACCCCTGGCCTCCAGCTCTCTGGCCCCGCACCAGAGTACGTTCCTCCCTGCAGTGCTGGCTTTTCTCCTGGGTCCCGTTTGCTGAAGAGAAATTATCAGGAGAGCTCCCTTATTCCTACCACATCACAGGACTGCACGCTGGGCTGCTGTCCTTAGTTCTTCAAAGCAAGTGTCCCAGGAGTGGGGCTGGTTTTGGGAAGCCTTAGGGTGGCTGCAGTGCCCTTGACCCACCGTGCCTGGCCACCTATGGCCAGAAGGGTTGGGCATGGAAAGCCCTGGGTCCTGGGGGAGCTCCTACATCTCCATTGCTGTCCTCATCTCCTCTTGCAACAGAATTCTCTGGGTTCCCCCTTGTTCCTCTCTTTTGGATGAATGCTCTCTGTTCTTGTCAAAGAGAAACCCATCTGAGGGATGTGACTGGGACTGGAACGATGCCTGGGTAGGTTTTGGCTGGAAACTCTCTCTTCAGCACAGCCCCTGATGGGGTTTGAGGGGCAGAATTTTGTGGGGTTTGAGTTCTAATAAATTACTTTTTGAAATCCGGACTGAAATTTGGACCCTTGCTCCTCTGTTTATAGCAAAGGAAATGAAAATCCTGCAGTGGGGGCAGGGACAATGTCAGAGGAGTGACCGCTCTGTACTGAGGTAGCTCAGGAAGGGGAAACACACTCCTGCCGTGGTTAGTAACCCATCTTTCTCTACCTGTCTTCTCTCCACTTCCCCCACCAGGTGACAGATGGCCCTTGGAGCCTGGGTGGGACTTTCACCTTGCAGCACAGGGGCTTGAAAGCCCATTCTCTGCAGCACTGTTTTTTACTTTTGTTTGGATTCTTGCTAGTACTGATGTTTTCTGGAGATGTGAGAGCACAGTCTGGGTACCAGAACTCCTGACCCTCCTGTGCTCCCCTCAGATGCGTGCAGCATACTCATTAGGAAATCTCTTGGCTTGGGTATTCCCAGTATCCCCGTTAGCCAAAGGAACCATTCTTACTGGCTTTATAAAGACCATGACTAGGAGCCTTCGTTAACAGATTATCAGGAAGCACAAACTGAAGTTACCGCACTGTGGGAAGGCAGTAACCACTGAGGGTCCTTGCCCAGCCTGTCCCACTGCTGGTTCCAGTGGAAGACTGGGCATTCATCTGGGGTGCCAGTCCTGAGCACTATGCTGTTGCAAAACTTAGCAGCAAGGTTTCAGCTTATGTGTTTTTGAAGGATAAGAGGCATTTGTTGTTTTGCTTTGGTGTTTGTTGGTTTTGTTTTGTTTTTTTATGTTGGTTTATTGCTTTTTTTAAAGTTCTTATCTGTACTTTGCTTCTACAAAAGATAAGCTTTTCTCATTGCTTCCCTTCCAAGAAGGCAGTGACCGTGAGCTTCTTATGCTTTCTACGTAGGCCACAGCTCCCATGCCCGTGCAGGCTCAGCGCTGGCCCTGGGGTGCTGCTGGCTCTTAGCCTTGGTCCTGTGCGTTACCAGGTGTTCCCCTGCGAGAGGTACCTGCGGCGCCACATCCCCACGCACGGTGGGGGCAGCAAGTTCAAGTGCCAGATCTGCAAGAAGTTCTTTCGCCGGGAGCACTACCTCAAGCTGCACGCCCACATCCACTCGGGTACGGGCTCCCCAGCACCCCAGTGCCCGTTATCCCTCCTCCCTGCCCTCTGTAGTGCTCTGGCTCTTCTCCTGAGAAGTCACAGAGTTGACTGTATGAGTCATTTGAGTTCAGGAGATGTGTGGGTTTGGTTCAGCCTCATGGCCAGTGCTGCAGCAGTTAGAAGTGGGACGCAGAGGTGGCTTCCCCACTGCCTGTGGTTGCAGGAGCGGAGGGAGCTGACCCTGGAGAGCATGAGCCGTGCTCCCTGTGGATGATATCCATCCATTTACCCTCTGGGCAGGGTAGGGAAGCTCAGGGCAGTTTACAGAGAAGCAGAGTGGCCGAGCTGCCACAGTGATGCCTGTTTGTGACCAGAGCTGCTCCGTGTCACTGGACTCTCCCTAACTCTTGGTCTTTTTTTCTTTTTTTTTCCAGGTGAAAAGCCCTTTAAGTGCTCAGTGTGTGACGCAGCTTTCAACCGGAAAGACAAACTCAAGCGACATATGCTGATCCATGAGCCTTTTAAGAAATATAAATGTCCCTTCTCGTATGTAGTGTGCCTCCGGCGTGGCACCTGTCTTAGTGGGGTTGGGATGAGACAAATGTTTCCACCAGCTACCCTAAGGAACATGTGTGGCATCTGCCAATCCACTGTTTCTTGGGGAGGCAGGAATGCTCTGTGCTGTTGAACTGGGAATCCACAAGTCCCAGTTTTTTGTCATTGACTTCCTGTGGGGCCACATCATTTCATCTCAGTTCATCAAGCCATGTCTACATGGGAGGCTGGGCAGGTTGCACCTGCAGAGCACCACAGAAGAGAAAGAGGATTATTTGATCCCAAAGCACAGGGTTGTCTGAATGATGGGCTCTCCCCAATGGCCATGTCTCAAAAAGCACTTGGCAACACAGCCAGAGAACCCCAGCTTTAGAAGGTGCATCCCCAAATCCATGGCAGAGCCATGGGCCTTCTGAGATAGCCAAGACTGATGGGCTTCCCCCTGCTCTAGCTGCCTTGTAGCTCCTTCCAAAGTATTTCTGTCTCCAGCTGGGAGCTTGAACCTGCTGAGCATTCATAGTGAGATAGAGCCCACATGTAGTCAAGCAGAAGCCACATGTCCCTGTAGTAGCCTGTTTATTTTTTGCTCCTCTCCAGAAGCGCTGAAATAGTGGAGCTCCTACTGAGACTGCACAGAGGGACCCATCTGGGTGCTGCTAAGGAGAAGGGTTGTGGATCTCTTTATGGTCCAGGATCAGTTTATACGTTGATCCTCAGCTGATTCATGCTGCTCACCAGCATTTGTTGTTCTTACAGAAGCCACACAGGCTGCAATAAAGAGTTCAACAGGCCTGACAAGCTGAAGGCTCACATACTGTCCCATTCGGGTAAGTGCAGCTCTGCCCAGGCTGCTGGGGGTTGGGAATGGGGGCTGGGATTTGCTGTGGTGCTGCAGGAGCATGTTACAGAAGGAGTAAACCCAAGAAACAAGAGACAGCAAGCTGTGAAAGTGCTTCTGCTTCATACCCCTAGACTCTCAGGATGTTCCTTACAGGTGCTTCCTCTGCCACATCCCTCCGCCCACCCCCTGCTCAGACAACACAGTTGTCTGTGGGAGAATTTTCCACAGCATGTGGTACAGTGCTTGCTGGATGCAGGCCTAAATTCTTTATATAATTTATTAGCTTTAGGTTTGCTTTTTTTTAATCTCTGTTGCAGACCTGTTTAAGTGAGCTGTGTCTAAGCTTTGAGCTGTTTTCTAAGGCAGTCTAAATCTGTAGGCAGTGCTTGCTGGCGAGAAGCAGGAGCAGAGCTGGATTACTCAGTGTGTTTGCTATCAAATGAATATCCAGAGTGCTCTGTCTGCTCCTCCCTAGTACCATCTCACAGGCAAAAGGACATCTCTTGGGATTTGATTCTCTTCTGTGTTCCAACAATGAACCTCCAGTTCCTAATAAAGGCAAATAATTTATTCCTGTGCCCTAGGGAATGTCCTGACTTTTGTCTTCTGGGGTAAAACTGAAAGTCTGTTCTCATGCCAGTCATGTCCAAAGCCCTGCAGAGCACAATCAGATGGGACTGTGCTGACAGTGCAATGGATGGTTTGTTTCAGACTGTACATCCCCATACTTGGGGGAAAAAAAAGAAAAGTGAAAAGTTTTTACTTACCAAATACACTTGAGAAAAACCCAGAGTTTAACACTGCCAACACTGTTAAGGTTTTCATCACAATTACCTTTTTTTTTTTCTGGTGATATTTTAATCCTCTTATTTGAGGCAAGAACTATTGTTTTAGCTTTTCCTAAACACAGACACTCAAGGCGTAGCTGCTCACCCTTTTCTTGCCAATTTGCCTGGCACAACGTCTCCTTAGACCATGGGGGTTTTGATTTAAATAGCAAGCTGAAAAAGAGTTGGGGCTTCTTGGTTGAGGAGGTGGCTGTTTCATGCTTTTATCAGGAGACATCTCCTTGGAAGAGGCGGTGAAGCTTTCATGCTCTCCCTTGGGGCGGTGCAGATTCTCCTGCAGATCTGCAATAGGATGCAGGGTCTTTCACTGAACTCTCTCTCCTCCGGTACTCTGGGCAGGGATGAAGATCCACAAGTGCCAGTACTGTAACAAGTCCTTCAGCCGCCGAGCCCACATGATAGAACATCAGCGCTCGCACACCGGCAACTACAAATACCGCTGCCCCACCTGCAGCAAAGGCTTCACGCGTCACAAGTACATGAAGGACCACAAGTGCCGGCTGGGCTCACCCAAGGACAAGGACCTGCAGCTCAGGAAGCCCCAGAAGAAGCGGGTGGTGCGGGGACGCAAGCCAGGCCTTTCCCTTCCCAACCAGCTGGCTCTGGCAGAGCTGAAGGACGGTGCCGCTGAGGAAAGCCCCCCGGAAGGTGGCCCTAACAAAGAACCATTCCAAGAGTCAGATGCAGTCCTGTCCATCGTGGTTGGTAGGTCAGGAGCTGCTGACTCGGACCTTGTCGTTCCTGGGCAGCCCAACAACATCGCATCGAATTTGGCCCTGGCAGAACTGCAGAGTGCCTCGGATGGCCCCTGCACCATGCTGGCTGTCCCCGTGTACATCCAGACAACGGAGTGATGATGCCTAGAGCCACTGTGTGGCTGGAGGCTGCTGCTGGGGCTCTAGGGCCTGGTGCTGAAATTGATCCCAGTGAAAAAGACCAAAGCTCTTGTGGGGAGGTAGCTGAATATGGAAGAGAATGGCTTTCATCTCCACTCGTTCTTCCCATCCTTGGGCAGAGGACCATTTGGAAGCCACCGACAGCTACAAGGCACTCAAGAGAACGGCTCTGTTATTTCTTGTCCCTCGGCATCACTGGTCGGCCTAGGGCAAGAGAGGCTAAGATCCCTGAATCAGGGTAAGAAGGAGCATGCAAACTTGCCACAAACAGAGCTGCTGCAAGCAGGTGGCTTTGCGAATCACAGCCGGTCCCATCTGTGGTTTTTCTGGCCTAAAAGCTGTATTGCCCAGTATTTGGGTGGCCTTTCTGAAAGCAAACAATTGATCCTTCCTAGTGGAAGCAAGTTCATCCTGAGATCCTTTGGGAACACTGTTCAGAAATACCCTGGTAGTCTTATGTCCGGTATCTTTCTCCTCTCTGTCTCTATCAGTAGAAAGATCACCTTGTCTGTACTACATGTGTTATAAACACCGTGGACCTCGTGTGCTGTGTGCAGTCAGTGGGTGGGAGCGTGTGCATGTTGTTGGCTCTTCTCTCTGGTTGGTATTCTCTCCACAGGTTTTGTTCTTTTCGTGGTTTTTCTCCATATGGCAGGATCTCCAAGTGCCTTAGACATCAATGAGTCAATCCTTGGGACAGCCAAAATGTGACACCTTCTGTGTACAGTCAGGGAGACTAAGGCCTGGGTGAAATGACCCGTCCAGGGTCACGCAGGTAAACCTGTGATGCATCCATGAGCCAGTTCTCTAGCGTTGTCTCTGGACTAGGTGCTGCAGGGTCTGTCTGTGCACCTCCATCAGCTGCTTCCCAACCTCCACATTCCCTTTGTGCACCTCTGTGGGCCAGTTTCAGTGGATCACTGGCAGGTAGGGAGTTGGTACAGTTAGGTAGCAAGAAAGTCCAGTGTGACTGGGACCATTTCTCTTGTGCACTTGGCTTCTCCTCTCTGATTTCCCAAGCAGGAGTCCAAAGCCAGCATGGAAGCACCAAACCCAGGAACTGAAAATTGCCACTGTGCAGTGTTGGTAAAGGAGCTGCACAGGCAGGTCTGGAGCCCAGCGTGGGTAGGAGGGCAGGCGAGTGTGCTGCTCTGTCAAGGGCTAGAGCTGGGCTGGTCACTAGACAAATGACAGATGCTGTCTGTTAACCTCTCTATGTTAACCTCTTTCCCAAGGGGAAGAGAAAAGGGATAAGGGAGAGAGACTTATCAATTAGAAAAGGAAACTAGAACAGTTTTAATGAAAATAATAAATATATACAAATGTGAAATATATATAAACACACAAAACCAATATCAACCCAGTGCCCCTGATGGCAATTATGTCACTGTCACCATGGGGGAAGTCCCAGACTGGACTCTGTGGCAGATGGGAACCAGATTCAGGAGTTGGATTCAGAACACACGGATCGGGATCAAAGGCAGAATGGATAGAGTCCTCCTCACACACTGGCCATTGAAGAAGAGTTGTGACCCTCCTCATCCCTCAGATCTATACTGAACATGCCATAGATGGGATGGGATCCCCCATTGGTCAGTTTGGGGTCACCTGTCCTGGCTGCTCCTCCCCCAGGTGTCACCTGCTCCTGGCTGCACCCCAATGTGGTACACAAGATTTAGCGGTGACCTTGGTTTGCGCAGCAGCAAACATCAGCAAGAGCCTTTCTACACCCCCCAGTCCTTGATAGTAACTGTAGCCATGGGGTGTTATCACTGCTGGAAGCAGAGACTGTCTGTTAAATCTGCCGTGAACTTCAGGCAGTGCAGTTAGAAGAGGCTGAGCTGAAATCACTGAACAGAATTAGTTCTGTTGTAGCTTAAACCAGGACCTGCTCCCTTCTCCACTGCCCTGCCAGGCTCCTGCTTTGTCTGTTTCCTGTTCAGTCTCTGGTTTTATGCAGCCAGAGGATGCCCTGACTGCTGGGAAAAGGACTCTCTCCGATACCTGCATAGCATCACTGCTGCCTCCAGGTCCTGGGACATGCTGTCCCCCTGCTCTGCTCTCCTGTGCTTTTTCCTGCTTCGTGTGTAGCCCAGCCAAGCTGAGCTCTCCCTCGTATATTAGTTTGATGAGCTGATGAGTTGTCTGTAGGTGCAAAATGCTCCGTTTCCAGCCTGCTTCTCTGGGGTGGTACAGAGCAGAATGTGGGTTCAGTCAGTTCTGTGTCCTGACACTCTGCCTGCAGAATCCCCTGACTTGCTGTCTGGGAAAGGAGTGTTTCTGGCCAGGGGCTGTCTGACCAGCATTACTGGTCTGACTGGCCTCACTCTGATGCCTGCCTGTAACCTGCATGAGCTCCGGCCCATCTCTTGACCTCAAGATGCTCTATCTCTTTGCAAAATATTTTGCTCAGATCTTAAAACCAGTAGCTTGTGGAGCCAGCATACTGGTGCTGTGCAGGCAGCACCCAGTCTAGTGATGGGTTATGCTGTCAGCTTTAGAAGATTGTCACATGGTTCCTGTCAGGATGAGTCCCACCACTTTGTTCACTTGTTTTTTGCCCATTTCAGTATTTGGTGATGTTTCTGTACCCTCTGCTGTTGGTGAGTGTCAGGAGATGGAGCATGGGGCTTACTGGGGAGGCTGGGAGCGGGGGGTTGTTCAGGCTTTAGAAGAGGTTAAGGAGAGGTCTGGCTGCTGCCTCCAGCTGCCTAAGGGGTGGGGGTGGAGAAGGTGGAGCCCAACTCGGAGGTGCAAAGGGATGGGATGGGGGCATGTTGGAACATGGCAGCTTCTGATTGTACAGAGAAAATTCTTTGCCAAGAGGGTGGTCAAAGGAAGGAGGCTGCAGAGAGACCATGAGACCTTCAGCACCTGGTGATACTCCAACAGAGCACCCTGCTCTGAGCGAACGTGTGCCTAGGAGGAGGCGGTGGGGCCACAGACCTCCAGATGGCCCTTCCTGCTGAAGTGTTTCTGTGAAACGTTTGGTCTGCTTGGAAGGACAGAGTTTATTTGCCCACAATGTTTGTTTTAAGTACTTGGCTCTCACAGGAGGGGAACAGCATCAGGAAATAGTTTGCTAAATATACTTTTCCTATTTTCCTCCCCTCTGTACCCGCACCGCACGGGGTCATTATGTGGTCCCAGCGCTGGCTGTGGCACTGCAGCCGGGTCTATTTTGAGATGATGATGATGATGATGGTGACGTGTGAGTGCAGCACTCCTTCAGCTCTGAGGCACCAGCTGGAGGCCTGGCTCTTCCTTTCTGGTCCCTGCTTTCCACTAGCCCCACTCACAAGCTAGCCAGTCTAAATGAGATGCTGGAAGCTGTCGTAATTCCAGGAGTGGACGCAGAGTCGTGAAACAGCCTCGTATGTGACTGTGGGACACGGGGGCTGAAAGATGCTGCCCTTTTTGCTTGACCTGCGTTGGCATGGGTGGTAGTGTTGAACCAGAATGAGTTTTATCAAGTATTACCTTGTGTTCTGTGAACTTCAGAGCAGTTCCATGCAAGGGAACGCAGCAGGGTTCTCTGATCAGCAGGGAGCCGGGCTGGCTGGCTGGGCAGCTCCTGCCCGTGGAAGCTCTGGGGATCTGAGTCCTACACTTGTCTGAGGGACGCTGCAGCCCCAGGGCAACTGGCAGAGGAAAGGATGGGCCGCTGCCTGCAAGTGTGCTGGCCGCTGTCCTGCTGGGTTGGTCGCACGGGTCCTGGCAGGCTCTGCAGAGCTGGGCGGGTGCTCTGGAGCCTCACTGCCCTTCCTGTGGAAAGAGGAGAAAAAAAACGCTGTTCTTTAAGACACCAGGAAACACCCTCTCCTGTGAAGCCAAGCTGCACGCAGATTAAATTTTGACAGAGAAGGAGGTGATGTATCACAGTATCACAGTATCACAGGGTGTCAGGGGTTGAAAGGGACTTTAGAGATCTTCAAGTCCAACCCCCCTGCCAGAGCAGGATCACCCAGGGCAGCCCACACAGGAACAGATCCAGACGGGCCTGGAAAGTCTCCAGGGAAGGAGACTCCACAACCTCTCTGGGAAGCCCGTTGCAGTGCTCTGTGACCCTTACAGTAAAGAAGTTCCTCCTCATGTTAAGGTGGAGCCTCTT